>JAAMPD010001995.1:0-18247 GCA_025266255.1 Trissolcus basalis | reverse complement strand
CCTGCGTTTAGATTACTCAGTGGCGCCGAATTGAAATATATAATATCAGTTATATATTAATAATCAGATCTTGTTTGAGGAAAATTGGCAGGGCTGCGAAGTCGACTCAATTGTGTATACGAATTTTAATGGAACCGGGCGAACTGCGTACTGAGAATACGCTTGCACTTTTTTTTTGGTAATGTTCCGAGAGGTGAATCGACTTGAAATTTTGTACACTGGTAGGCCGTGATTAGATCTACTCTGAGAAAAATTAGCAGGGCTGCGAAATCAATTCAATTGTGTGTACGAATTTTCAATGCTCACCGGGCGAACTGTGTCTGAGATACCCTTTGCCCTTTTTTTTTGGTAATGTTCCGAGAATTGGATCGACTTGAAATTTTGTACACTTGTAGGTCATGATCAGATCTGCTCTGAGAAAAATTGGCAAGGCTGCGAAATCATATACTCCCGTTACACCCTGTATACACATATATTTTGGTTATTCTTGCTGGAATAGTTGGCTGAAAAACTTAAAAATATTGAAAAATGAAGTAAACTGCTGTACTGGTAATAAAATGTTGTTTTCAACGAAAACAAATTTCAGAAAGAAAATAATTTTATGAACGTTTTTAATTACTTGATTGATGGAATGATCAATAGTTCATTCATGTTTTTTATCTACTGTTATCTTGGTGAACACCTTCAAGAGCAGGTTTGTTTTTGTTTAATTTACGTAAAATCCGTTGTTATATTCTTATAAATTTCTATACAAGATGGATATTTTGGTGTAGAGTCTGAACGTTGGTAGAGCGATCAATTCATCCAATTGGTATAATATTCAGTATCCGCGAATGAGAAGCTGTTTGATGATGATTTTCATAAGCCAGTATCCTCGTCAACTTTCTGCTATGAAAATTATAGTTCTTTGTATGAACACTTTTAGTGAAGTAAGTTCAAATTGTTTTATACGTTTGGCACCAATAAAATCCTAAAAATATTTGAATAAAATATTTGATTTCAGGTCATGAATAGAGCTTATGCTTTTATCAGTATACTTAAAACTAGTATGTAGACAAACCGTATAAAATTCATGAGAAAGTATTTTTGTATTCATAAATGACTATTTATTTTTTAACAAATAAATATTTTAATACAAATACTCATTCAGTTTGATAAATTGAAACGAGAAAAAATCAATTATTCAAAATTTATCTCTTATTTTAATTGTTATAACTTTCTATAGATTACAGTCACAATATACAATTTCTGTCAAACCGTATAAAAAAATGCACCAAAGAAAAAAAGTTGCATTTTCGTGTCATACATATTTGAATAATTCACATCTATCACAGCACACTGAATAAAATATCGTTGATCAGCGCTAAATAACAGTTATTTAGTCACTCTCAAAAATCGATGCGATGAAAATGGTCGTTCCACACAAAAATGATGTGCTATTAGAATGATGAAGACTTATAGGTACAAATTATTCGACGTTGCTCTTCTGTACAAACCTGGTTTCCTTTTTCGTCGTTGACGTGCAACAGTAAAAAATGAATAAAACCACCAGTTCTATCGAAAATCACAAATGTCAAAAAATGACAAAATTTTTCATGCGATTACTCGGTATGTGGCCTTCTGACACACCGGGGGAAAAAATTGTCGCAGATTCCGTGTTACTTTTAGCCATCAACATGATGGTTATATCATCCATTGCTATGACTTTTGACTTTTGGTTTCAGTGCAACAATTTCTATGTGAGTTTAGTAGAAAATTGTTGCAATCAGATTTTACTATATGGTTTAATTTTTGGGTAGGAAATTGTATATGTGATCCCATGTGTGAGTGTAACGTATGCGGAACTCGCAAAACTTCTGGTATTCTTTTTCAATCGTAAAAATGTGCTTGATTTCATAATGTTCACTCAAAATTACTTTTTACGGAGGAGTTATAAACAGGAGCATTTGCAAATCTTGCAAAATTGTAATAACACTAACTATCCGCGATGTGCCATATTAATTTGTATAGTTCAAGGTGTTACTTGGCATTACATTTTTATACCTATTTTTGGTAAGTAAAATCACTTAGTATATGGGAAATATTAAAGAATTAAGGTGGGGTACAGTCAAAGTAACGTTTTTTAAAATCATAATAATTTAAACATTTTATGACTAAGTCTATTTTTTTATAATTATTTTTTTTAATTTACAGATTCAAAATTTTATTTCCAGAAAGTCAGAATTTGTTGAAAATTAAACTATATGTATTTTCGACTGCCATAAACAATTAAGTAAAGTATGAACAAGTTTCAAAAATTCGAATTGGATATATATTTAATTTCAAACTATTGTAAAAATGCGTGCTACGTATACGTAGCACGCAGTGTATATATACACTTAAAAAAATGTTATGAAAATTTACCACATTTATGTTCTATGGTAGTTTGGGAATTTTTTACAGAAAAAATAATAATTTTACCATGTTTAAAAAAAAACTGATTACTCATAAGACTGAAATTAAACTGAAATATCATAAAATTATTACATTTTTGTAAAAAATTCCCAAACTATCATAGAACATAGTAAATTTTCATACCAAATTTTTCTAAGTGTATATCTATATGTATCATTTTGTTTAATTTCTAAATTAAATATCTCAGCTTATGTCAATTTTTTCAAAAATTTAGCCATGTTCGCGTTCGTATTGATAGAATTAATATATTAAAAAATATAAAAACATCTGACTATTTTGAGAAATTGCATGTCACACATTAAAAAAATCAATTTTTTGAATTCAATTAAATTGAAAATAATAGTCGAAATTGACTTATACATCGTCAAAATTTGCAGAAAATATTGGCAGAGACGAATCAGAACGAACGTTAGTTTTCAGATGGTACTTTGATTTGATTCCTTATACGACATCACCGTACTACGAGTGGGTAATGTTAGTTCAAGTAAGTTACAATGATGAAATACGAATAATTTATAATTTTATGTTGTAAAAAGTAAAAAAAAAAAAAAGTTAACACGTTATAACTGCGAGCAGTTATGCTCCTGCGGGGGGAAATTGTAAAGAATTTTGCAAAGTAGGCACATTGATAAATGAAAAGTAATAACTGAATTTAATAAAATGTATATCGAGCGTTGTTATTAAATGGCTATGAAATGGCTATGGCTGCCATGTTCGCATTCGGGAGGTCGGGGGTTCAATTCCTCCGGCCGGCCACTCTGCCTAGGTTTTCGTGGTTTCCTAGGCGTTAAGGCAAAATGCCGGAGTGGATACAAAAAGCCGAGCCACGACTCGCAAAAAAGTGGACAAACATAGTGGACAAACATAGTGGACAAGCATTGCAATAGGTCATTACCTCAAAGCAATAAAATTAAATAAAAAAAAAAAAAAAAAAAAAAAATAATAAAATGTTTATTGATAAAACTTTTTCATTGTATTATGTGATTCCATTTTGAACCGATGTATAACTATTATATAATTGAATAATGATAATAGCAATGAATATTTATAAAATGATAATGGACTACCTATTACATTTGTAATATCAGCTAATATCTGTCAAGTCCCTATCAGAAAATTTTCGAAGACTCGGATATTTCCGGTAGCACTCGGGTCCTCAGACTTTTCAGAGCACTCCTGTATTTCGGTAATACTGGTTTTTCCGGAGCTTCGGGTCCTCCAAAGACTTTCAGAACACTGTGTATTTCGGCAATACTCGAGTCTTTCCGGAGTTTTCGGGTTTGCCATGACTTTCAAGAGCACTCGGGTATTTCCGGCAATATTTGGTCTTCCAGGGCCTTCGGGTCCCCGGGCGGGGGAGATCCGCGGAACGCAAGCGAAAGCAATAGTGAAATTAAAATTTCTTAAAAAAAAGAAATTAGTCATAAATGTGTATATTGTATTTTTAGGTAATATCCACGTTCTATGTTGGTGATGTTCACAGCAAGTGCGATATTTTTATTTACAATAAACGTATATTCTGCAGCTTATTTTGATATTTTGAAAAATCGATCGAGACACTGTGCGAGTTCGATGAGCTTACTGATAAAAAAATGAATTTCACTGAGACTGAACATTTGTATTATAAAAAGCTGATAGCATGCATCAAGGAACATGAACTTCTCATTCAATATGTGAATAAGATCGATTACTTATACAGATCCATCATGTTTGTTCAAGTCTTCTCTTCTGTCATGCAAATTTGTTTTTCTGGCTTTCAGTTACTACTGGTATCTATTATTTATATCAAAAAATATCTCTTTATCCAATATTTCTTTGTTGTTCAATTAATTAATTAATTAATTAATTATTTTAATTTTTAATCTCAGGGCGTGTCTACGTCGATCCAAAGAACGATTTTAAGTGGCGAATATGTGATCGGGAGTTTTGTTGAATTATATTTTTTTACCGTCTCATCAGATGAGATCAAATTCAGTAGTATAGAAATCCAAGATTCTGCTTACAATTCAAAGTGGCACTCTTTGGCTTTCAATAAGTTCGGAAAAAATTTTCGAACGTCATTAGCTTTTGTTATATTCAGAGCTAATTATCCCAGCGTTGTACACATGGGTAGTTTCGGAGTTATGTCTCACCAAATATTTACCTGGGTAATTATATATAGAATAAATAAAATTCAAAAACTGTTATCTTATCAGTTTTTTGTGGGCTAGTAAAAACAAAATTCACAATTTGTTTTACTAAGAGAATTAAAGTACAATGCTGTATTATTGTATCTGATTTTGTTTTGTTTCTCAACCTTTTCATTATGTTCCGCCGAATCAGCTTACTACCGCGTGAAATTGGCTTAAAATTTTTGGAGATATAGTCATGTCCATCTGTTGTTTATAGCTTATATCATTGCAGTTTAATTTTCCAAGAAAAAAAAGCCCATTTTCTATGTTTCTAATGGCCAAAATGAAAACAAAAAAAATAGTTGATTGACAATATTTTGAATAAATAGACTCTTCTAGATATTGAAAAATATTTGCCTTTAATTATGACCATGAATTTTTCAGGTATTGAGAACATCAGGTTCATATTTTACGGTACTTCGTCAATTTATGGAACAAAGTGAGATCAACGTATAAAACCATGCATTTTTAATAAATTTTTATTTTTGTTATCAAAATAAATAACTTCTAATAACGAATATATTTGCTTTTATTAGTAATAACTAGTTGAGAATATTTTTATATACTTAACTGGTTATTCATGAAAAAAATGTATCATCCTTATTTTATAAAGGATAAATAATATAAAATAGCGAAACAAACTTTAGGCCCCATGGTAATGAACAAGTTAAAACTGTATTTTTGATAATCCTAATATCTGTCATTACAATTTCAACAACACAATTCAATTGAATCTGATATTATAAGTTTGAAAATGATTCTCGGTAGAAAAACTTTTTCTATCTATTTTATATAAACATAATTTGTGCAATGAACGAACTATTATCATAAACAACTTATTTCCTACTTTGACAACTTTTTCGAACTTCGAATCACAACGTGATAAATAAATCATCGTCATACAAAATTCTGCTCATGTGATAGAAAAATAGTTACAACTATTTTGTGTTTCGATAAATCCCGATTGATGACAAAGTTAAGATAAAAATATGTGGAATCAAAATTACTTAGTGGATGCAGATTTTGTGGTGGTTGTGGCACGTAGATTGTTAACTCCCATTGGAATATGGCCACGTTATGGAAACGATAGTTCGTTTGCTCGATTTCGTACATACGTTCATGTCATACTCGTATTCTGTTTAATGCTATTTTTGTTGGTGCCTCATTTAACCTACACATTTTTTGATGCCGAGGATTTGAAAAAACTTATGAAAGTTATAGCAGCGCAGGTAACTTTTTTATCTTTGATTATAATTCGTTATTTTTTATTACATTTGTTTTATAGTTTCATTCAAATCTTTCCGTTATTTTGTTTTATGCTTTTTTAAAATCATTTTATCCTAAATGATTGTTATCATTTAGGGTCACAAATCTAGATAAAAATCATTTAGGGTAAAAAAATATATATGGGAAATATATAAAATATATTTCTAGGAAAAAAGAGTATAATAAAAATATAAAAAATACTACTTTTTATCATCGTCGTTGATAACAATCATTTAAGACAAAAAAACCATTCCATATATAGTGGAAATATATATTAATATATAAGGGAATATATTTCTAGGGAAAAAGAGTATAAAAATATAAAAAAATACTACTTTTATCATTGTCGTTGATAACAATCATTTAAGACAAAAAACCCATTCCATATATAGTAGAAATATATAAATATATAAGGGAATATATTTTTTATAATTTATAAGATTTATGAATATATAATTATAACCCAGTCATAAGATTTAGATCCACTGATTTGAATAAACGATCAGTTATCAAATTTAAATGAACGAATAATTGTCATAATGATTTTTTTTATTTTTAGGTATTTTCTAGTTTAGGAGTGATAAAATTTTGGACGCTCATAATAAACAAGCAGGATATTAGATTTTGTTTAGAAGAGATGGAAAGAAACTATAGAGACGTTGAGAGCGAAGAAGATCGTGCGATAATGGTGAAAAATGCAAAAATCGGTCGAATGTTCACCGTCATGTATTTGAGTTTGTCTTATGGCGGCGCTTTGCCTTATCATATCATCATGCCTCTAGTAGCCCCGAGAGTTCCAAAATCAACAGGAAACGAAACAATGATACCTCTGCCATATCCGTGCGATTACTTCTTTTTCATTCCCGAAGACACGCCCTTGTACCAATTTGTATTCGTTTTACAAATTTTCATCAGCAGCATTATTTTGTCCGTTAACTGTGGTGTTTATAGCATGATAGCATCAATGGTAATGCACTGCTGCAGTCTTTTTGATGTCGTCGCCAAACAAATGGAGTTCCTGGTCAATGAAGATCCGAAACATTTGTTACCCAGACTGAAAAAAGTCGTGAAATTTCATATGCAAGCGATTGAGTACGATGGTGATGATGAAATTTTACTCGTCACGAATCGCACGTACAAGAGTTAATTCATTTTTTATTCTTACAGGTACTCGGAAAAAATTGAAAAAGCATTGAATTTGGTTTTTCTTTGTGAGATGTTGGGAAGCACTGTGATATTATGTTTTTTGGAATATGGAATTATCATAGTACCTACAAATTGTTTTCAACAATTTTTTTGATTTAATATTAGAAGTACCGAAATTCCTTGGGAAAAGAATTTTTTTCCTCGGTACTTTTAGTATTAAGTAGAGATAAAAAAGCAAAATTTTCTATTGTTCCTAAAAGAAGATGTTTTTAATATGTTTGTTTGTAGGATTGGGACGAAAATAATATGCTCGGAACTGGAACTTATGTTGTATTAATGACGTCTATATATGTAAACGTGTTTATTCTTTCCTTTGTGGGAGACAGATTGAAGGAAGAAGTGAAGATTTGTTTAATTCGTTCAAATATTTTTGATCAACTGAAATTTGTTTCTTTTTTATTTTAACTAGGTATATTATTTTATTTTTTATCTTAGAGCTTAAGAGTTGGCGAATCAGCTTACAACTTGGACTGGTCTACTTATCCAAAAAATGTTACGATGATCCTAATATATGTGATCGCGCGAACTCAGAAACCTTGCGTTTTAACAGCAGCTAAAATGTTTGACATTTCTCTGCAAGGATTCACTGAAGTAAATCGATTTACTTCATTAGAACTTACTTACACTGATAAACTAATATCGTAGCGGGTACAAGCTATATTGTGCTGATTACAATATGGAATAGTAAAAAAAATTACGATATAATTGTAGTGAGTACAACCTGGATAGTGAATTTTTACAATGTATATTGTAAACAGATCATTTAATACGCGTTGAATGATTTTCATGAAATTGAATTGTAATTACAAATTGAATAAACAGAAATAGAAATCTTTTCTTGCAATATAATCATTTATTTTTGATCAATCAAAAAGATTTCAAAAAAATTTGAAATGCGCACATGGTCGATACAAACAATCTACCATCATCAATGTGATTGAACATGACAATTTTGTTATCATCAATATCTTTCAAAAGAATTACAATTTTTTCTGTTCTGGCAAATATCTGATACGTAACTAAATAATTATATTATGCATTAAAATTTTGAACAAATTAACAATATATATCATTTTGGATTTATCAATTAAGATATGTTTGATCTAGACAAAAACAACAAGTTGAATTTGATAAGCTAATAAATTCAGTGTATTTTAAATGAAATTCGTTAAAATCCAATTCGATCCATCCGATCGATAAAATCTATCCGACGATTTTTTGGGTGATCTTCGAAAAAACTTACAATTTATACTGTAAATTACGATAAAAATAGTGAAAATTACTATTTTTGTTGTTCTCATTACAATATGAAAAAATTACGATTCAAATTGTACAAACTGAAATATCAGTTTCTCAGTGTACATACATTATTAAATTTTCGTCTACAAATTATCATTTTCATTCATAAATTCATGTTTTACAGGTGGTTAAAACTTCGGCCGCATATTTGAATTTTCTAAGAGCTTTGGAATTGTAGTTAAACTTTTATACGTCGTAAATAAATTTGAAATTTAATTTCAACAAGTTTATCAACTCTAATTATTTATTATTCATTATAAATATATACATATCTTTATAATATTTTTTGTATTACTAATAACAATTCTATCCTAACATTTTTGAAATTTAAAATCTGAAAAATGTATTGAAAAAAAAAAAAAGAAACAATATTATTGTTGAAACATTTTCAGAATTTCTTCTTATCTTTTGAAAAATTAAGGTGTGTCAAATACGGTCGAACCTACCGTCATTTTGATTTGTGGTTTGGTTACAATTCAAAAATGATGCGCCTTTGGTTAACCCCACCACAAGTTTTAATGCGCAGATAGCTACGGCGCACAGTTTGAAAGACAACACTGTATGACGAAGGTTATGAGATAAAAGCGTGAACTCCTGCTACCTTGCAGCAGTTCGACAGTTGAACCAGCAACAGCAATCACTGGTATTAGTCAACAAGCAAGATCATATTTATAAACAGTTGTTTATCATTTTTTGACATAAATATGAGTAACTCGAATCACAAAAACAATGGACATAACGAACGGGAGTTAGACTTGAGCAATGCAAGTCGAGGTGTTTGGTTAGTGAAAATTCCAAAATATATTGCCAACAAATGGGAAAAGGCTCCTGCGAACATAGAAGTTGCCAAGCTGAAAATAACAAAGTAAGTTATCATCATTTGTTGAAAATAGTTTTTTTACATAAACAAACAAACCAGAGTTTTAATGTTTTTAAAATTTGACAAATGTATAGATGGTTTGATAAATCAATATCTGATAAAGTAACATTATCATTTTTGTTTACCTTACTTTATTTATATTATTTATTATATAAACTAGGTGTGTATATTGAAGGATTAACTGAATACTTTGGTTATAGGCATCCAAAACAAAGAGCGGAAGTTTCTTTGAAATTATCCGAAGGTGTCTTAGCTCTAAAAGAGCCCAGCGAGGAGGAAATACCTAAACAACATAGATTAGATGTTTCCACCGTAACTCATCAGACTCTCGGAGTATTCAGTCGTTCAATTCGTAAGTTTTATCATAAAATATTTATGCATATTCATATCAAGCATATAAATGCTTAAAGCTCAATTTTATTCGGAGATAATTAATTAAACTGTTTCCCTTAGCTTCTAACAATTCAGATGCAATTGTCCCAGAGACTGAAAAACTTGCTATGGAAGGTAGAATTGTACAGAAGCTGGAATGTAGACCTGACGCCGATAGATGTTATATGAAACTCAAAGAGCAAAGCATAAAGCGTGCATCCGTACCTCAACGACAAGTTCAACAATTGGACAAAATTGTTCAAAATTATAAACCGGTGTCTGATCATAAACACAATGTGAGTATCAATTATTTTCATTTTATATAGAAAAAAAAATGGTTTTGATTTGAAACATTAATTAAATAATGATTTGTTTATTACAGATTGAATGGGAGGCAAAGAAGAAAGCCGAAGGAAAGAAAATGCGAGACGACAAAGAGTCTGTTCTTGAAATATTGTTTGGAGCGTTCGAGAAACATCAGTATTATAACATTAGGGATTTGGTCAAAATCACAAAACAACCTATTGTAAGTATTTTTGGTCATATAATCTGACGGATTTAAATTTTATTGCTCTTGAATAACCTAATGACCGGCCGTTCATTGTTTCAGGTATATCTGAAAGAGATTCTTAACGAAGTTTGTAACTATAACTTGAAGAATCCACACAGAAACATGTGGGAACTGAAGCCAGAATATCGGTGTTACAAGAATGCAAATCAAAGCGAAGAAAAGGCTGGGAAAAGTACGGATTAATGTGATTGTGAATAGACTTATATTTTTATACAAATTTTTAAGTGTGAGAGGATTAAGGCGAAATCTGTTTCATGTTGTAAATAAAGGAAATAAACTGTTGAATCATTGAAATAGTTTGGCACTTTCTTTTTTCCGTAAATCCAATTATTTACGGTTAGTCATCGGGGTTTATCAAAGAGGCGTAAAATTTGTAGCACCATGTATTTGATAGAAATCTAGTTCACAATTTTTATATATTTACGATATATATAAGCAGGGCAAGAAAACCATAAAATTGAATAAAAAATTAATTGACATTTGTACATTGTAAATGCAATCATATTTTATATATAAAAAATTCGTATAACAAATTGGAACTAGTTATTGAACATTGGATAAAGCTTGAAACATTAACATAGGATGGCATCCACATAAAACTTTGATCGTCACTTTCTGATTCGCTGCAATAAACACTACTGAACCGCGATTGAGAACCTTTCCGGGCTCAATTTCAGCTTTTCCATTTATGATTATCAAAATACTTGCAGTATTTCGTGGAATGAGGTTGTACGTCGGTCTCCCTGGTGGGACCTGGAAATGCAACACTATAATGTAAATTTCAGTTCAGCAATGATCTTAAAAGTTGAAATAAAATTGTAATGACGTTTACAGTTATTTTCGCTATGGCGAAGTCTGGTACTGGAGGACGAAATATTTCCGTGCATTCATCCTCTCGACTAGGTTGGAAACGTTTGGTTGAACCTGGTTCACACACGTAGGACAGCATTTCAACTAACGTCGGTACGTCTTTTAATTTTGGTGTCAATCCAGCTCGAATCACATTGTCTGACCAAGCCATACATTCTACACAGTCTGTAAAACGAACAGAAGTTGAAAGATACATGAAACAGAATATCACATTTTTAATTGATTAATTATCCCAATAGATATATCAACAACCTCCAGATAAATATGCGTGTGGCTCATTAGCACCAAGATAAATTGCCTCTCCTGGTTGTAGAGTTATAAAATTAAACAGGTATATTCCAAAACAACCCACGTCCCCGGGAAAGTCGAGATGAAGGTGTTCGAGTAAATTGGCGTTCATTGTTTGCCTTACAGCAGGTTCTGAAAAACAAAATACCGACTTTGTAAACGAAAGTTGGAAATGATGAGTGAAAGTGATAAGGATGTGAATTAACTCTTACCCAAGACAGCTAATCTTTCAAGTAGTTTGTTTAGTTGCAAGGAAACCATCTTTTGATTACACGTCATGAGACTTTGAACACATTTCTTCAAAGCTGGTTGTAAATTCGAATCGTCAGAGCTCATCAACTCGGCCACATTATTTTCGCCTATGACAGCACATAATTCAGGAAGTATTTTACAAAACCTTTTGATTTCCGAGATGGGCCTGAATCCACAGAGGGCTTCGAATGGAGTCAAAGCAATGGCAAGTTCTGGCTTATGATTCGGATCCTTATAAATAGCTGGATAAAGTCGGTGCAGTTCTTCTGCTTGTTTCTAAAAGAAATGACATGTATTTTTTATAAATTTATCAATTTATCAATAAGTACCTATATATTTTTATATTTATACTTTAAGGTGGGACATGCAATTTCGTAAAATAGTCAAACGTTTGTGTAACTTTTAATATTAAATCTATTATACCAATAATATTAATTCTATAATTACGAACGCATCTATGGCTAAATTTTTGAAAAAAAAATGATCATCTCTAAGCTGAGATATTTAATTTAGAAATTGGATATATGATATATATATAAAATATATAGCACCCATTTTTACAATAGTTTGAAATTAAATATATCGAATTCGAATTTGTGTAACTTGTTCATACTTTGCATAATTATTTATACTAGTCAAAAATAAACGTGGTTTAACTTTGAACAAATTCTGATTTTCCAGAAAGAAAATTAGATTAGATTAGATTAGATTCATTAGAGAAATATTAAAATCATTATGATTAATTATCATTTAAAAAAACGTTATTTTGATTGTACCGACAGTCCCACCTTAAATAGAACAAAAAAAACATGATTTTGGATGCATTTACTTTATTCGGATGTAGTTGAATCGAAAGTGCCTTATTGATAGACAAAACTTTGAATAAAAATGGCAACTGAACGCCAAAGTGTTTCAGAACAGCTTCACCTAGGACGTGCTGATTTTCTTGTATGTAAGATTCCAAAGTTTTGTTTTCTTCTTTTAAATAAGAAGGGCCGTTCGGGTGTGTGCCCATCCATAGCTCCGCGTACGGTGTTGTTTCGTTCAAAACGAAATCGGAATTTGACGATTTGAAGAGGGTCGCAACAGTACTGTCGATTCCATGTTTTCCCCAAGCATACGTTTGAATACTACACTTCAGTTCCATTTTCACTCAACTGAAATGAAAATCCAATTAACATTTATAATCACTACTTATACAGTTTTCATATCAATATTTTTATATGAAAAAAGATAAACCTTGATAACTTATCAATTACATTGTCCTAATCTGGTAACTAATTTTACATTTTGCAAAAATGTTTATTCAAAAAACATAATATTTATTCGAAAGTGCAAATGTTTTGGTTTATGTGCCATAAAATACTTACACTGTATAATTGACTATATAAAATATAAGATTGTCATTTAAATGTCCAAATTGGTGTTATCGAATTCGATGTTGTTCATTTGGGATAGAACTTATCGTGGCTTGTGATAAATTGAATACTATAACAACTTTTGGGAAGCGCAAAAATATGTACAAAGATCATTCATATCGAACCTGTCTTACGTTGACAATGATTTAATGATTGATATACAAAATTACCAAACACTCATCATAGGGTCTGCCAACGACGTTTCCGTCAACACCGACTAGTTATTTTAACTGAAGTCATAACCTGCACACAACTAGTAGCGCACTTTTTCAAAACAACTTTTTGAATCAGTTTTTTTAATACCACATTTTATTAATTAAACAAATTATAATACAAATATCACAAAACAAATAATATGACATTGTAATATAATTTTTTTAAACAACTTCCTATTGTTATTGAATTTTAATTTACAAATTCCAGTATGAAATAATAAAAGATTACTATTTTCTCTAAAAATTTCTTAAGATGAATGTACAAAATTATAAACGATTAAAAAAAATTGCAAAGTCATTAATGACAAATTTTAAATTTGAATGCAACAATTTGTAACTTAATTTTGCAATAGGTATGAAATGAAGTATGAATATATATTTATTTCATCGGTGTATGAATGATATTATAGCGCTCAAATTTTGTTTCAATTGTACATATTTAGTATACGTTCAAACGATTGAATTAGTAAGCATCTTTGCTTATTTGTGGTCGTATAGATGTGTGTCAGTCGCGTCAGTGAATGTCTGGATGTAAGAGCAAAGTGCCACGCGATTCTGCTCTCCGCATATTTTTGCTTCCTTGTTTCTTTTCATCTTGATCCAGTGAAATATTCCGTGTGAACACATTAATATTTACAGTATTCAGCAATCATGCTGCGGGTTTCTCAGGCTGTCGTTGCGTCAACGCATTTCACAAAATTGTTGACCAGACAAACAACACGGTACGAATAGTTTCTCTCGCACGTTCTTTCAAAACGGAGCAAACGTCAAATAACCTTTGTATCCTTGGTGTTTTCAATTCGCTGCTCTTGAACAATTATTCATCAATCAACGTTTTTTTATCCCAAACGCAATTACTAATCGATCCGTTAGGAAACGAAACAAAATTAATTATTCAATTTGAATGTTACTTAATTATTTTTTAAATTCATTTATTACAGCAAAATTGTTTAGGAATTGAATCAAAAAATAATAATAAATGAACGCAAAAATTTAATACAAAATTTTAACAATATTTTGTGATTTCTCAATGTTGTGTCATAAATTACTTCTTATTGTTTGATGAACTTTAACCATAAACATAACCTAAAAACTACATTGTTGGAAGTAAAAAAACATTAACAATTACTGTTATTACATGAAAAAAAAAATCTTACAAAAACTAAATACAATTAATTAATCTGTAACAAATTCATAAAATGATCGAAATTCAAAGAAATAATATTTGTAACGTGTTTTTGCCAATTTAATAACTAGAAATTTTTCTATTAATAATGTTTACTGTTTATTAACATTCAATTTTGAAGTTCCCTGTTTACATTCAATTATATCTGAATTTTAAAGTTATAAAAAAAAGTCTCGTTGGTTTAATGGACCTTGTACCTTATTTAAAATTAGACGTACTCGCGTAGTTCAATGTTGCAATTCACAAATAGATAAACGAAACAAATGATAGAAATAAGAAATTCTAATCTTTTTGATAAAAAAATGACACGCAAATTACGAAGTTATTCATTTTTAAATGATATTAATAATTTGTTGTTAAAACAAATAATTTGTTCAACAAATTAATCGTTCTATCTTTTTCTAATCAAAGATGCCTGGCTACACAAGCTGCTGTGAAAACAGCAGAGGCCGAGAAAGCTGGACCAAAAGAATCACAATCATTTGCAATGAACATTTTTCGAGGACAATCACAAATCTCACAAGTATTCCCGTACCCTGAACCAATGAACGACGAGCAACTCGAGAACTTGAGAATGACTATGGAATCAGTGGACAAATTTTTAACCGTAATTACAATTTTTATTATTTATAAAGTAATAAAGATTTTGCTTAGTGATGGTAAAGAAAACTACATTCATAATTAGAATCAATAGGAATTAGGAATAATATTGATTAATTATATTAGTAACATCAAATTCTCTTTTTTAGGAATGCAATGATGCAACGAAAAGCGACGAGAACTCAGCTACAGATCCAGAGACATTGAAAGGATTATGGGAACTTGGATGTTTTGGTTTACAAGTTCCTGAAGAGTACGGTGGAATTGGTATGACAAATACCCAATATGCCAGGGGAGTTGATTCGGTTGGATTCAACGATTTAGGATTAGGAATAACTTTGGGAGCTCATCAAAGTATTGGATTCAAGGTGTATAAGCAATCTGTTGATCATTGTAATATGAAACAAAAACAATTGTAAAACAACTTTTAGTAAGACTCACATATATGCTAAGATCTGAAAACTAATGAAAACGTTTGAATCAACAGGGTATTCTTATACTCGGCACGCCAGAACAAAGAAAAAGTACTTGCCTCGTGTAACGAGCGGAGAATATGCAGCCTTCTGTCTGACGGAACCGAGCTGTGGTTCTGATGCGAATGCTGTTCGTTCACGTGCCGTTAAGACTCCTGATGGAAAACATTACATCTTGAATGGTAGCAAAATTTGGATCTCCAACGGAGGCATTGCGGAGATAATGACTGTTTTTGCTCAAACGCCTGTTAAGGATCCAGTCACTGGTGAAACGAAAGATAAAGTAACTGCGTTTATTGTTGAGCGCTCGTTCGGTGGAGTGACCAGCGGCCCGCCTGAGAAAAAGATGGGTATTAGGTGCAGCAACACTGCTGAGGTGTATTTTGAAGATGTTAAAATACCAGTGGAGAATGTTATTGGAAAGGAAGGAGAGGGTTTCAAGGTATGTTCTCAGAGTTGTCCTGAATAATCGTTTCTTTTTATTATAAAAATTATTATTTACTTAAAATTGCTTGTTTTCTTTAAGGTCGCCATGAACATTTTGAACAACGGCAGATTTGGAATGGTAGCTGCACTGGCAGGAACTCAACGTTATTGTATAAAAAAAGCAGTGGACCATGCAATTCAACGAATGCAGTTTGGAAAAACTATCGATCAGTATGGAACAATTCAAGAGAAAATTGCTAGGATGTCTATGCTGCATTATGTCACTGAATCCATGGCGTATATGATTTCTGGTAACATGGACAAAGGAAGCCAAGATTATCACCTTGAAGCTGCAATTGCGAAAGTAATATTGATTAAAGTTTTGATTATTTTATCTCATTGTTTGAAATCAATTTTGTTATCGGTTCGACCAACAGAAGAATCAAAGTCGAATAATTAAATTGCAAAGATAAATTGAGTAATTGAATTTGATTTGTACTAGGTGTTTGCTTCCGAGGCAGCCTGGTGGACTTGCGACGAAGCAATTCAAGTATTAGGAGGCATGGGTTTCATGAAATCAGCTCATCTGGAGCGTGTCATGAGAGACCTTCGTATATTCCGCATTTTTGAAGGTGCAAATGACATTCTGCGGTTGTTCGTTGCCTTGACTGGAATTCAACACGCTGGTAGTCACTTGAAAGAATTGCAAAAAGCATTGAAAAATCCTGCGTCAAACTTTGGGCTGATTATAGAAGAGGCTGCCAAGAGGGCAACCAGAGCAGTCGGTCTTCCTATCAATACACCTAGTTTCTCTCATTTGGTTGACCCTAGATTAACTGACAGTGCTGCTTTGTGTGCAAAGGTACCTGTTCTTTTCTTCAAATTAATATTTTGCATCCGATCTTGAAATCAAATAGAATCAATTGTTAAATCAAATGAAACAATTATTATTGTTATACTTATGTTTTAGGATATCGAATTATTCGGACACACCATCGAAGGAATATTGTTTAAATATGGCAAAAATATTGTTGACGAACAATTTCTTTTACAAAGAATAGCATATTCTGCCATTGATCTTTATTCTATGGCAGTTGTTTTGAGCAGAGCAACCATGTCTGCTAAGAAAAATCTTCCGTCCACCGAGCACGAAATATTGATGGCTCATACGTGGTGTGAAGAGGTAAAGTTCATACTTGATATATAATATGATAGTGTATTTTGAATATGACGTATTAACAAATGAAAATGTTTTAGGCATCCAGTAGAGTTAAATTCAACATGAAAGCCATCACAACACCTAAATATTTGAAGATGTACAGCAATTTAAGCCAAATATCAAAGAATGTTTCCAAAAATGGAAATGTTGTCAATTCTAACCCGATGGGATTTTAGTCAATTTCATTTAATTGCCTACCCATGATTGAACGAACTTTGATATTATTTTTAATTTTTGAAACTGATTGTTAAAATCGGTTGATGCAGTTATTAGATAAATTTCGCACAAAGTGAATTTAATATTATTCTATTGAAATTAAGATATAAAAATGTATCTGTATCAGAACCATGCCAATGTGAATATATATTTTATCTCGTATTTTATATATGCATATATAAATTTTGAGATTTCTAAAATATAAAAACTTCCAAACACTTTTCATAATTTTTGATATCAAAAATTATGTACCGATCCATATTGAACTGTTGAATAATGTTAATTAACTTAACAAATATATTTTGTAAATAATATTGAATAAAATAATTTTATACTAACATTAGCTGTGAGTTTAGATTATTTACATAATAACTGATTTCATTACAGATCGCTATTACGAGATGTTGTCTCTCAATCATATCAGATACACATTTTTATTCGAATATGAAATTTGTTTTTGTTTTAATTACTACAATTTTCAAAAGTATATAGTAGCGTATTAAAACTTCAGGTCGGCAATGATTTTCTTAACTACAAAATTGAACAGAAAATGACCCTAAGAAAACAATGTTGTAATGAGTACAATGTCTCTTGTAATTTTTACAAAATAGATAATTATACTCACTACAATTATATTACTACAGTTATATACACAGGGTGTAATGGGAGTATATGATGGCGCCGCATGTACTGATTCTACGAGAAATTATAAACAAACTTACAATACTTTTTATGGAATGGTTTAATTTTAAAAACGTTCTCGATTTTTAATCAACGATCGAAAAAAGACTTTATTTTCGAAATGAATTTTTGAACTTGAAACTTCATTAAAAATGACATTTTCAGTGCTTGAGGTTAGGTAAAT
>JAAMPD010001994.1:0-18213 GCA_025266255.1 Trissolcus basalis | reverse complement strand
AAATAATTTACGTTTGAATATCCTTATTTTATTTTCTATTTTTTTGATCGTCATGTGAACATGTAACTGTTTGATAAATTTCTAACCAAGTTGCGTGTTATTAAGGCCCTAACTGGTTTCATTATATAAATTCATATCATTTCCAATGATGTAAAAATGACGATCTGATGTAAACGGTTGAATTCTCTCGGAGTTTCTAATTTGTAAAACACCCGAAACCGCCTTGTATTTACGCCTGCATTGTAATTGAATTCAAATCAAAAATCGTGTTTCATGCAGCTTTTCAATAGCACTCGCATGTACGAAGGTCGTTGCTTATTCTTGGGAAAAATATATCAGTACGAATAACGTGAGAAATACACTCTCGTCGTATATATATACTTTTTACCTCGCCAGTCATTATTCGCATGAATTTTGCTCGTAAATTGAGCCAATTTTCGACTCTTACCTGAAACAAAAATAAAACATCTCTGATTAGCCAAATTGTTCAGACAATTATTCTCTTTCTGATGAATAAGAATTAAAAGTTTTTAAATAACAACAATATTAATTCAATTTTTATCCTTTGGCACAAAAATAAGTATGGTAATTGCAAATTTGTTCGTTTTATATTTTTTTTTTTTACATTTTTTCAGTGCATGGAGAAGAATGATGTGTGACGCATGCTCATGCTGAACAGATTGATCTTTGCGTATATGATTAATATTATAATATATTTCAAAGCTTTGTCCTTCACAGACGAAAATAGAAACCAAAAATAAAACAAAATATTTTTTATTTATATAAAATTTATGAAAATGAAAAATTATAAAAATGTGATATAAAAAAAAAAGATATATAAATACAATGTATAATCAAGGCATAAACAATATAATTTTAATTTCAATTTTAATTATATTTTTTTAGCTATTAATTTATGCAAAGATACACATACCTATCGGACTTCAATTTTGAAAAAATAATTTCCAAACTTTATACAAAAGTTGTTGTCTTAACAAAAATAAAATAAAAATAAATAGAGTAAAAAGAAGAATTATTTTTATATTTAGTCGATGATTTGACTGCTATAACAACTTTAAAATACGAAATTTCATGAAAATTATGGACATAAAGTTGGCACCCCCACTTTCGAAAAAAAAAATTTGACATGGTGAAAATTTCGAGCTCATTAAGGACAATTTTGGACTGCAAGAAAAAAATTTCCAACCAACCCCTAGTTCGAGATATTCAAAATTTTCAATGGGGGTGCTAACTATAAATCAAGATAGCACCCCCCACAGCAGTTTCATTGTTACAAAAAAAGTTTTATATAGCTCCAAATTTCGAGCTCATTAAGGACTACAATTTTCGGCAACCCCCCCCCCACGTAACCCCCCCCCTCCCCATGAAAATCTTAAAAAAACAACATCTGAAAAGACTCTTGGCGATTATCTTAGACTTTTAGTGGATTAATAATAAATAGAATTACACAATAATTTCTTGTAATAACGAATCGCTAATTATTGAAAATAAAAAAAAACCAAACAAGTTGTTCGAGCGCCAATAAATTTTGACTAATGAAAGTCAACATCGATTTAAATTGTAAATAAAATTTTTTTTAAAAAGTTGAAGTTTCTAAATTTAGTAAAATTGTGAATAACTATACTTTCTACAACCTTCAAAATCAACACTTTGAATCAGCAATATTCAAAGTTCCCGCCAATCTCATCATCCAAGTGATATTTTGTGTTAGTGTTTTATCAACAGTTATGCAAAGTGAGGTTAAAACACCTGACACAAGGATCATACTCAATGTTTGTTATGGCTTGTGGCAGAGATAAAAAAGCAAAGAAAGATGAGAAGTAGAAGAGACGTGAATCTTTGTTTTCAATGTGTTTTTCAAGGATCATGAAAAAGTCGGAGTCGTTCGAAGATACGTTTTCCCCATCTTTACTGTTTACAAAAGTCCAGCAGATTGGAATGTTTACAAAGTTGGTCGTTTTTAAGTAAAAAAACATAGTAACAAGCACTTTTTTAAAATATATAATTAATAATAATTTTAGTTTTTGAAAGTCAATTTTTCATTTTTACCTAATTTTTGTTTTATACAGTTCCATCGGACATGTTTTGACATTGCAGTTAATAGTGTACTAAAATACAGTTTTTAGTGAAGTGTTTGTTGCTAATACAAGGACGGATCAACAGAAACAGGAGAATCTTCTGAAACAGTATATGGAAGAAGGGAAATAGATCAAGGATATGAAGATTATTTATTGATATTTGAAAACAATTAGATAATTTTAAAGGATTGGATCGAACTAGGGTATTATCACAATTAGGTTTGGAAGCTGGAGTAAGAACTTAGTGAAAATAAACCGAGGGTAATGTATCAACATTTTTTACTACTTCATGTAATTTTTTTGTTTAATCACTTTTATTTTGTTTTCATTTTAGATGTTGCATTTTGTCTGCCCTTGAAATCACACTTTCCATGAACGGCCCACAGACAAAGACAGCTAGCATGGGTTTTGATTTGGGTTTCAGCGTACCATCAATATTGAAATACGACCGGTACAAAAAATGTCAAAGACAGCTCGACAAAGAGGGAAAGATGTGGTTCAACAAAAAAAAGGTTTTGATGATGGCATGACGTTAGTACCGGCGAATCTCATCTCAACGACGTCGGCCAAGAAACAGCCAATACCAACTCCTCGTCAAACCTGGTCCCTGTCGAATCAAAAAGTTAACAACAAGAGCAGAAGCAGCAACAGAAAAATCAAATATTTTATCATCAGGATTTAAAGTGTCATTTTGCAATAGAAAACTAAACACAAATATTTAATTTAAAATAATGTATAGTTTTTATTTAAAAAATTTTTTTCGTCTTTAATCTTCTTTGTTGTACAGTTTTATATTCTTGAGACGTTCAAAACACTTTTTAATATGACAAATTAGATTATTAACTTGAATGTATGAACTTTACTATTAATGAATAAACTATTTCAAACTCAATACTGCAAAACTGTTTCTTCATCTTTTTTATCAATCGTAATTAATACTTAATCACCTAAAACAATCCGAAACCAATTTTTATTATAATTATTATTCGATATTGCAATATTTGGACTTTTTTTTTCAAACTTCATTTTTTAACTATTTTTCGCCATTTGATCAATGAACCCTGTACCAACACAACATTGCAGTGTAACTAAAGTTCCTAGATTCAAGAATGCCAACTTCAGTACAGAGGTGCCCTCTGTATCAATAAATATCACTCTGTCGTATCTCTTCGTTCTTGAATACTATATGAACAAGGAAAAGACATACCGACACTCTCTTGCAATTTCCCGCGTTTTAGCATAACGGCTCAGTGAATTGGTATGTTTGAGTGTTCTGTTCAGTTGCAATTGATTGTGAAATTTGGTTAATTGAGATTTCGCGATTATGTGTTAAAATGAGTTCGTACAAAGTTGGCCGTCCAATTACATTACCTCACGATCGTATCAGAACTGCGATTTTGAATCGGAAAAATGATTTGGTTTTTGAAGATCGAATTTTGTCGAAAAAATCACCTGTTTGGGAGGAGATTGGAGAGACTCTCGATAACAAAAGTGGTCCATCATTATATTCTTATGTAATGAATCATCTGGAAATAAAAGCTGAAATATTAGGACAACCAACTGAAAGGAATCAAGAAGTCGAGAGCGATTTTGATTGTTCAGCAGAGAATGCAATAAACAATGTCAGCACCATATCGGAACCCGAAACAGCTCGAAGTATTTATTTCAGCAAACAGGAAATGGACCAGTTAATAGTTACCAAAACGATGAAAAGGTAATGTAATTTAATGGTTAATGATAATTTCATTTGTACTTTGTCAATTAATTGATTAATTAATTTTTCGTTAATGATCATTTCATTAATGATTTTTTTATTTCGATGAGACCAAAAACCACATTTTATGACTACATATTTTGATCTTGAATGAAAAAAATGGTTTTGGTTTTTTTCAGAAATACTAACTAATTTGAAAGTACTATTTTTATCATCGAATTTTTTTCTTGCCGATGTTCATTTTATTTATAATTGTTTTTATTTTTATAGGACCGAAAAACAAAGACCACACCTGAAAAACAGAGATTATATGGTTTTTAATACGGGTTGGACAGATGAAATGATTGCACGATTATCAAAAATCGGCGTGCATTGTGCTTTTAATTTCAAAACTCACAAAATTTACCCAGAAAACAATACGACGAATTTCAGTGGGGCTTGCAACTGTGGAGCAACTATAAGAGGAGTCATCCCTGATATAAAAGCCAATGTTGTTGAAGTACTTTGCTACATACTTATTGGCACAGAAGGACGATCCTGTGGGAAAAGACAGTTGAGAGGAGAAGCAAGACAGAAAGTTGCTGAAGACATGTACACGACTGGTAAATAATATTATTGAAAAATGTTATATTATTTTTTATTGGATTATTATATTGAATTATAATTCATAAATTTTACTTAATGAGACACACAATTTCCATTTAATAGGAACATGTCCATCAATTTATCGGGCAAACTTGGCGGCTAAATTGATGAAACCTGGTGAGAAAGAACCCCCTCATTTACCAGGATCAGCAGTGTTACGACAAACTTTGAGTGAACGTAATAAAAAAGACCGACTGGATAAAGATCCATTACGTGCGATCAGTTTGATGAAAGCGCAAAAGTACAGAGGGACAATCGGCCAAATAGGGTTGTCTCCATGTTTTGTTCACTACACAACTCCAACTCAAGTGGATCTTTATCGAATTTTTATGAAAAAAAATCCGCATGGTTGTATAAGCATAGATGCAACAGGAAATGTTGCCCAAGGTGTGGTATCGGACATTATAATCCGAGATACAGACCACTGTCCGCCTGTTTATTTGTATCAAGCATGGCTCTCCACTGGTAAAGGAAATGAGTTCAACGAATACCCCGTTACTCAGATGGTTTCTGAATCACACCTATCAACAACTATAGGTCTATGGCTGAGCAGATGGTTGGCACTAGGAGTTCCAGTGCCAGGAGAAGTGGTCTGCGATGCGTCCTCGGCTTTGATGAATGGAATAGTTATGGCATTCACTTCTTGCAGCTCGTTAGAAGAATATTCGGATCGCTGTAAAAACGGACCTTTGCCAAATGTTTACATCAGAAATGACGTAGCTCATTTGATCAAAACTTACGCTAATTTCTTGAAAAACCGACATCCGGGGGAGAAGAGATTTTACATGGCTGCCATAGGCAAGTTAATTCTGTCAAGATCATTTGAAGAAGCGGAATTTATTTTAAAAAATATCTTGCTTTTGTGTCGCTGCAAGTATCAGAATAAGAAGAGAAATGGCGAGTTGACAGAATGCTCCTTAGCTAAAAAAAGATTATTAGACATTCTGATTACGGACAAAGAAACTGGCTTTCCAAAGACTGGATCTGAGGACTTGGACACGGTTTTAGAAGGAGAACCTGAGGGCACAGGTAACTCAAATATATTCAGTAATACATTTTAGTCTTAAACGTTTCTAGAAAAAGAGGTTTAGAGGTCTGTTAATAAATTCAGACTAATTAACGACAAGCCATTTTTGACAATAAAAAACGTTTCTGAGTTTTGAGAATTTTAGACTAATTTAAGACTTCTGACCTGAAACTAAAACAATGATTTTTAGAGGGTTAATAATTTCAGACTAATTAACGACTTTTGACCTGAAACAAAAACAATGATTTTTGGAGGGTTAATAATTTCATACTAATTTAAGACCACTATTTTTCAACGACAATACGTTACTTTTTTAGAATTTCAGACTGATTAACGAGTTTTTCGTAGTTTATAAGTTCAGACTAATTAACGACTACTAACCGTTAGTGGAAAAATATGTTTTTAAGTGTTCAGAATTTCAGGCTAATTAAAGACGACGGTCTGTTATCGCAAGACTTTCCTTATCCTGTTCAGAAATTCAGACTAATTAACGACTAACAATTTTTGACTGTAAAAAACTTTTTTGAGTGTTGAGAATTTTTATCAAAACATGTATTTTAGTTTTTAGAATTTAGGACTAATTAAAGTCATTTGATTTTGATCCAAGAACTAGTTTTGTCTTGAAAACTTCAGTCAAAAATTGTGATGAAAAATTTTGAATAATCAAAGATGCAAATAATTATATAAGCATATTTTTTATACATTTATTTTTTATATGTATTCAATTTTTATAGGGGCTGACGAATCGTTAGAAGAATATGATTTCGAGGAAAGTTCTGTGTCATCATGTTTAGAGTGGGCGAAACGAATTGACAAAAAAGTGATGAAGTTTGTGGAAGAAGAAGGAGAAGATCCCAATGCATACCAAAATGAAGCGTTGGCCAACAAGCTCGTAAAACATTGCGCGATACTTCCCATCATCACTTGTGTGTCACGGGATTCGTTTGGGTTCGGTAAATGTCCGAGCACAAGTTGTTGTGTCGAGCATGGATTCAACTACTTGAAAAATCATTCCTTAAAAGGAAAAAAGAAACGAATCGATTGTTTTCTTCAACATCATATTGAATACATCGAAAACAGGAATTTGATCATCCAAGCTCAGGAATCAGAGGAGGAATCTATCGAGCAAAGACAAGTTTGTAAGAACCCATCCGGAGAACAGCTGGTTCAATTCCCGAATGATGTAAATGACACTTTGAGGTCTGTTTCTGGAATTGAAGATGATTCTAGTTTCAATGATGATTCAAGAATAGTTGCCTCTGAAGAATCATCCCCTTCTTCTAGCAAAGTAAATATCATATTCCAAAATATTGTTTCTATCGAGGGACAAAAGTGCGGAATCCTTTATTGCGGATGCTGACATATATATTATCATAGAAATAACTGTAAATTTTTATTTTCAGCCAATGTCAAAATGCATAGCTTGCCGAGACGGAAACAATCCAACTGGAGCGCATACTTGCATAACTTGCGGAAAATACGTCCACTTATTGGATGGTTGCTCCGTTCCCGCCGCAGGACAAGAAGAGGGGCACGGGCAAAAACGGAAGTGCGTAGCATGCGATGAGTCTGATCAGAAAAATAGTCAGAAAATGACTGTGATAAAGAAGGTAAAGTTAATTAACACAAAATCATAAGAACAAAAATGAACATAACAGTGGAAATGCATTTATAAATTTTAATCTTTGATTTTCTGATTTCACAGAGAACCAATACAGACTTTCAGAACCCATCCTTCAAAAAGGTAAATACAAAATTTATATCTGATTATTTTCGTTGGTTAGATGGTGTTTTTCAAGAAATTTTTGAACTTTTTCAAAAACAAAATAATGGCTGATGAATATAAGACCAATTTCAAATAATAGGCTCTAAACCCTAATTTAGTGGGTTTAGTGACCCACTAACCGACCTTCAACAACTAAAATGTTATTTAATGTGCAGAATTCCAGACTAATTAACGACCTCTTCGTTCTTTATAATTTCAGACTAATTCTCAACTACTAATTTTTGATGACACAATATGTTTTGGAATATTCACAATTTTAGACGAATTAAAGACTACTGTTTTTCGGCACAAGGCTTATTATTCTTTGTTAGGAAACTAAGACTACTTAACGACTACTAATTTTTAACAGTAAAAAATGTTTTTAAGTGTCTAAAATTTCTGACTAATTAACGACTACTGTTTCATATCCCAAGACTTGTTTTTTCTGTTCAGAAATTCAGACTAATTAACGACTAGCAATTTTTGACTGTAAAAAACTTTTTTGAGTGTTGAGAATTTTTAGGTGTCTAGAATTTCAGACTAATTAACGACTACTGTTTTTAGAGACAATAGTTTATTTTTTTGGGATGGCAAACTAATTTAAGACTACTGATTGTTTTCAGATACGAAACTGCAGTTCTAGCGATGGGGATGAAACGATGACAGTCACAGAAACCCCGCCTCAAGCTCTTGTTGTTGATGCAACGACGGTACGATCATTTCGCTTAAAAAAACTTTGAACAAGTGAACTATTGGAAATGAAAATAATTTACATAATTCGATATTTTTCAGGCAAACTGCATAACTTGCAAAAATGGTCGCGGACTGACTGGAATGCATGAGTGTTTAATGTGCCATAGGAGTGTTCACATTTTTGATGAATGCTCTGTTCTCATAGCAAGCCCAGAAGATGATGTAGGTGAAGAACGAGTGTGCATGTCTTGCAGCAAACTCGGCAAACACTCAATTGGAAAAGTGATTTCTCATAATACAGAAGAGAACTGGAGAGGACTGAACAAAAAATCGAAGAGAAAAGCTCGATACATTAATGGTGACTTTAATTTGAATGAGTTTGAAATTTACGAAAGGACGAAAAAAGGAAACTTTCCCTTATTGCTGAATGGGAACCAGACCAAGCTGCAACCCTTAACGATCAGCAAGCACAAGTACACAGTACGCAATACATGTGCTTTTGATGCTTTTGCGCAATTAGTTCTTATTGCACAACATGATTATTCAGTTTTCGAGTCAATTCTCGCTCTTGAGAGCAGTTCTGAAGAACAAGAAAAAATTGAAGAAATCTTACCAACACACCGCGTGTTTTTAAGAATGGTTTCGCAAGTTCTCAAAGATTATCATGTCGATCATAAAACATATGTACGGCGTTGTATAATTCTGAGAAAAATGGTATCTTCACAGATAAATCTAAAAGCACAAAACGTTACCGAAGTCATGTGCACATCTAACATTGGCCACGTGGCCCGTGAAATGATGAATGAGATACCAAGTCTCACTTACAAAACTTCCTGCACCGCCGGTTGCGAGGACAAATTTTTTACACTAAATATGATAACCGTTCACGAAGATCTACTGTTCACTGGCGAATTCAGTTCAAACTTGGAACAATTATTGATGGAAGATTTACGGGAAATACCATCTCGTCATGGATGCGACGGTACGGAAATATTCGAAATTAGCGAATTAGGTAAAAATCATTTTTATATTTGTCTAATTTATTTCTTTAGAAAATTACTTAAACTTTTGCAGCGTTAAATTTTTTCTTTGAATTTTCAAATGAGAAAAAAAAGATATTTTTATATTAAGGGTGAAAAGGTCCGTTTCTGCTGGCCCATAATGAGAATACACGAGACCAAGTGTTTTCACCCATGGATGAAAACAAATTGTTTTTGTAATTGTATAAAACGCTGAGAAAAGCCGCTTTTGGTGCAAGTATGACGAAAATGATTTTTTATGTGTGCAGGAGCAGCAATCCTAATCAACATAGAACAGAAAGGCTACCAACCTAGTACTATACCTTTGAATAAATTTCCCCAGGATTTAAAGATGCCACGAATTAGTCAAGTTTGTTTTCGATTGAGCGGCATTGTGGAATACCGACCACCAGTAGGTACTAAAAACTTGTCTGAGGACAGCGTTGGACATTATATTTCCTACGGCCTAAGACCAAGTGGATCGTGGATTCAAATGGACGATTTAGCGAAAGTCAGTCGCAAAGTTGCACAAACGCGTAAAATTATGCCTGTTGCACTTTTATATGTGAAGAAAAACTAAACCAATAAGTTTATAAATTTAAAATAATGAAAGATTCAAAACAATCCTGATAATTATATATGCTCATCTATTGTTAGAAACGTTGAGATTGATTAAAAACTACATATTAATTGCAAAAAAATGTGTACCTGTATTAATTAATGTTTTGTTATAGGCTACATGCTTATTATAATATATAATAGATTACATAATTGTTAGACTACTGTTGAAAATTTGAGATTAATAAAAGACTAAATTTTTTATGCAAACTTAAAAACTTTTTTATCAGCTTGAAATTACATTATAATTGAAAATACTCATCCTTGATGGCAAAGAATAT
This sequence comes from Trissolcus basalis, assembly GCA_025266255.1. NCBI lineage: Eukaryota > Metazoa > Arthropoda > Insecta > Hymenoptera > Scelionidae > Trissolcus > Trissolcus basalis. The sequence goes on along the minus strand of JAAMPD010001994.1, from coordinate 8,352 downwards.
TATCCAAATTTTCAGAATTTCAGGTTTTAATTACTGAGACTACTGAACTCAGGCAAAAAAGATTGTGAGCGTTCATAATTTCAGACTGATGATGACAGGTGTTTTTGATGTCAAATGATGATACCAGGTGTTTTTGAGAGTTTAGAATTTTAGACTAATTAAAGACTAGTGTCTTTTTCTGTTAATAAATTCAGACTGATTAACAACTAGCCATTTTTGACAATAAAAAACGTTCTGAGAATTTTAGACTAATATAAGACTGAAACCTGAAGACCTGAGACCTGAAACGAAAACAATGGTTTTTGGAGGGTTAATAATTTCAGACTAATTTAAAACTACTATTTTTCAACGACAGAACGTTTTTTTTCTTGAATTTCAGACTAATTAACGAGTTTTTCCTTGTTTACAATTTCAGATTGATTAACGACAACTATCTTTTATGCCAACCTTTGCCTTTTTTTAAATAAATTGTTAAACAATGTTTAACATCTCGAATTCACTCAAAACTAAATTAATGTTTTGAAAATACGATTTTTAAATTGTAAAGTTTTTTGAAAACGTTTTTGAGTTTTGAGAGTTTTGAAATTTAAGAAGAATTTCTGACTTTTATTTTTCAAAAATAGTTTTTGGTATATTCAAATTAGCGGACTCATGTAAGAATATAAAGAAGTTGCTGATTAATAAAGAAATGCTTGTGGAGATGTAGTAAGAAATTAGTCTGAAGCTTCATAAAATAAAAAATTCTTTCTCGTGCAATGACATGTATAGTCTTCAATTAGTCTTCAATTTCTAACAATCAAAAACACTTTTTTATACAATAAACAATCGTACAAAAAGTTGTTTCAAATTTCAGATGAGTTAAAGACTACATGATCATTGCTCAAAAATTTTTTGAGAACGTTCAACATTTTAGACTAGTCGAAGATTACATGCCTATTACTATATTCGTCATGCCTACTACATGCATGAAAACCTTTTTTCATTGTTCTGAACTTCAGACTTATTTTAATTTTAAAATACTTTTTTACTGATTCCTATCTAATTTCAAAAAATTAAAAGTATATTTTGTTCCGTGATACAAATATTCTTTTTCGTCTTAACCTGTACGCGAACGAGACTGCGTTCTGTACAAGGCGCACGAAGTAGTTCTTCGCGTTCATGCAGCGTTCTTCGTGCGCAGGCGCTCGAAGGATTACTTCGTGCCCGCGTAACAGAACGCAAAAGCCGAGCTTTGTGTACAGGTTAGACGAAAAAAAAATTTTACGATTGTTCATTGCATTATAAAAAAGGGTTTTTGATTGATGAAATTTTCAGACTAATTAAAGACTACATGTCATTGCATGGAAGTGCGCTCAACATTTCGGAATAATACAAAAGACTATGTGTTTCACGTTACACAATTTTTTCATTGCGTTGCACATTTTGAATTTCTCAAGGACTACAAATTTATTGATCAAAAATGTTCATCAGTATGTTTAAAATTCTGTACTAATTAAAGACTGCACGCTACGGCTTACGGCTATGAAGATTTATGAAGTACTTCTAATATTTAATACTGAAGAGGTAGTTTTTAGGGGATGTTTCAAATAGTAGTTGTACTGATACAGGTACAATTAATTTACAGCACATTATGTATGAAGAAGAAAAACGCTGGGACAAATTAGAAGTTTTGTTAGAGGAGTTTGGTCAAGGGGTGGTTTAAGGGATGATCTTATTGTTGCACCTAGAATTTCAAAATTCGAATAAGATTGTTTTGCTAGGAATTTTGTTTGCAAAATTTTTTTCGTTAAATTTGTTTTTCATGTTTTTTCGGTTGGGGGTGGGGGGTTGTACGTGGAGGGGTGGTTTGTTGCTGCAAGTGAAGTCCTTAATGAGCTCGAAATTTTGAATTATATAAAACTTTTTTTGTAACAATGAAACTGCTGTGGGGGTGCTATCTTGATTTATAGTTAGCACCCCCATTGAAAATTTTGAATATCTCGAACTAGGGGTTAGTTGGAAATTTTTTTCTTGCAGTCCAAAATGGTCCTTAATGAGCTCGAAATTTTCACCATGTCAAAATTTTTTTTTTCGAAAGTGGGGGTGCCAACTTTATGTCCATTATTACAGAGAATACCTCAATCGGCCCACCCATTGAAGAGACTGTAAATTTAATTCATCGAGTTAATATCGAGAAGAAGGTTTCATATAGTTTCAATGCAATTAAAACTACTAACGAGTCGGGAGCTGATTTCATGACATTTCCAACTTTTGTTTTAAATTCATTTTTATTTTTACCATACGTCTCAGTCTCGCCACTTTATAGCCCAATATAAAAATTGATTTCAAACTTCATCATAAAAAAATATCCATAAATAATACAATTAAGTTATCAGATAATATTGTATATACACATCACCATCTAATATACTGTCTTGGATAGGAACTCAAAAAAATAATAAAGTAAAATTCAAATAATATATATTACATGCAATTCTTTACGTTCGGCCCACTTGGCGATCCTTGTCAAAATGCACCCGTTACACATAATGGATTAAGAAAGTAATATGGTTTTTTTTTTGTTCAGATACCAATCATTTGAAACTGACAACACACTCTAGAAACAAGGTGAATGTTAGTGTGGGCATTATGGCACGAACACCAGAACCTATGGCAATCGGGAGGGCGGGCGACAGACTGCCTGGCTCCTTGCGCTAATAATGACTAAATTATTTATCTACTGTCTACTGTCTGTCCAACGATGGACAGGTACCATGCCATTTGCAAACTTCACACGTATTAAAGGTTCTATATAAAATCAATAAATAAATAAAAAAGGAAACGATTTTGAATACATAAATTACTGGCTTGAACAACATATTTTCTAATTGATTTATTATTTTTCAATTCAAATAATTTCTTATCGAGAATATTTTGATGAGTGCTGAAGTAAAACAAACAAAATTTATAATCAAAAATTTATCTTTCCAAGTGATTTTGATGATATAATAATAAGTATTGAAATGTACACTTGAATTAAATATTGCGGAATAATTATTCCAGAATTTATACACATTAGTTACAGTTCTGTAATAGAATTAAAAATATTATTTTTTCACTTTTTAAATAAAAAGAACACTTAGGTTAACTGAATATTTTAAACACTTTATTCTGCTAAATAAATTATAATATATATAATATACATAAAAAATATGTTGAAAAAAAATGTAATTTTTTATGATTTTCATAAGTGATTAATCTAAAATAAACAAATGTAAAAATTGAATGATATCGCTGGTGTTGGATGGAAATTTGACGATTCTTGACACGTATGTAGTTTATGTCGTGGAAATGGAGGTAACAGCGCGGGTTCTGGTGTAATTTTGGGATGACAAAATGATGCCGTATACAAGACGGGTTCCTCGTAAACGCATTTTATTTTGGGTATCTACGAATTTTCATAAACGTGCCGAAAGTACGAAATAACGGTGACAAAGGATTGCGACGCTGCAAAATCACGCAAGCATTATTGACACACGCGAACTGCCCCCGGAGAAAAAAATGGTATCCAACAGACGAGACTATATGAGTTTCACAGCTCCTTGTTCTGGAGAAACAAGAGAGGAAGTGTGAGCGAAATGATAATATGAAAAGCGCTATGCAAAAAGGCAGGTTTTAGAGGCAAGATAAGTTGTCAAGCTGAAACATTTCGCGATTCGCGAAGAATTTCATATGGAGACGAAATTCAGTCCGCCTCAGAGGAGAGCATGTGATTAAAGTTAAAACGTGTAAGGTCTTTGTCGTTGCGAAAACTTTTCAACTAAATGTATATATGACGAGTTTTCACGGAAATATAATATCTTGAAGCCGTCGCCGTCGAGCTTTAATTTCGTCATTCAAGGCCTTTGTTCTCTATCAAAATTAACACATTGCCCGTCTTATTGAACGAAAACGCTCGCATTTGGAATAACAAATTATGCAATCCGAAAATATAATGAATGTTACAATATATAATGAATGAATGTTTATACAGATGAACGAACCTTTTGAGTATGATTTTTGAATTGAATTAGCAATTGGCAAATGTATAATTAATTGGGGTTTAAGTGTAAATCGTTTTGGCATTGATTAAGGATTGATAAAACGAAACGATTAAAATGATACCGATGAATAATAGATACTCGAATAAGCAGAATAAAACGTAAAAGCTACGAAGATGAAATTGGTTCGCAATAAGCAAAACGCCATGTTGCAGATCCGCACGTGCCCTGCAGTGAACTCAAAGACCCGGTTAGCAGGTGGTGCCAGTTTCAAGTTACGTACCGTCTTGAGTAGAGATTCGGGCTGCGCCCGAATACGTATTCCGGCGCGTCTGCCCGTTGTTGGCACGCCATGCGTTATGTTAAGAAGTGCAGTTAATTACGAAGATAATTTCGAGTCGTGTGTTCGCGTGCTGCACATAACGAGCTCTCGCGCGACGAGCTGATAGTACAAGCCCCAGCGCCATATGAGCCAATCCGATTCCAACTTTTGCGACCCGAGCTTCTATCTCGCGAAAACAAATCGACCCCAATCAAAACGTGATTTAACTCTGCCCTCATTTTTATTATACGAATCACAACATTTTTATACATCACAGCTAATCAACATGTATTTCTAATATTCTAGTATTTCTTCACATATCCAGTATTCAATTCATCAATTTCCAGTAGTTTTTTTAATCAAATCAAAAACAACTCTCGGAATTTCACTCGGTTCATGGTTATGTTTAACTTATATATATAAATAAAATGATTTATATGAGTATAATCAGAAAAAATCAAACTACTTTCTAGAATGGTTTCATTAGTCATCAAAAATTTTATTTATTTTGGCGTTATTTGAAAATTATCTTAGATAAAAATTTAAAATTTTGTGCATCGATATTTGTGAACTGAAATCTGTGCATCAAAATCGACGCCCTATCAACATCAGCTCTCAAATGCTACATGATAACTAATGTACATGTTGATTAGCTGTGACGTATAAAAATGATAACACTAGCAAGACATATTTCAATGACATATTGCTGCTTTGTTTCCATGTACTTTTTGTGTTGAAAGTCATGTAACGTTTAACTTTTTTCAAAATATGTCATAAAAATGATATATTGTTAAACTTGTCTATTTTGTATTAGATTGAAAATGAGGTGTAGTGTAAATGAAAGGAAGTGTTTTGCTGTAGTAATAACTGTTTCGTCATTTAAATTTGAGCCATTGCGGTTTGCCTTGCGGTGCCGTAAAATGTGTATTTTTTGTAATGTCGACGACCAATGGTGGTTGCATTTCAGGACTCAATCGTGCCAGTGTTTGGTGCTTCTAAATTAATGACTGTCATTACAGCACGATGTTCTGTATCCGACATATAAAAATCCAACAGAGGAATACAACGTTGCTTTAGCAAATAATTTCTACGCAAAATCACAAAACGTGACGGAAAAAAAAACAAAACAGTTCTATCGCTAATATATATATATATATTTTTCATTTAATATTAAATTTAAGAATTTAAGTTAAAATAATTAATTAAAATATAATTGTGAAAAAGTACACGAAAGACAAAGCTTTTGATTATTTATGATGAAGCTCCTGTGACACAAAATGAAATATTAAGTTTTACGATATGAAGCTATAGATATAATTTAGTAGTCTTATAAACTAAGTTGAAATAATTTGTCTCGTCCTTACGCAAATCCTCTTTACAACAACGTCTAATTAATCAGCGCGAACATATCTTATTAATATATAATTTACATTTTTGTGTATATAGTAATCGTCAGTGATACTATATACATCAAATATGTCGATTTTGAGCATCTCAGATTAATTCTGTTAACGTATAATTTATGGCACTTGCGTGAGAACTGATGTTCCATGTTTCTTACGTTGTCTCAGCGGCTGATTCACAAAATTGTTTCCATTTTTCTTTTTCACGAATAATGTTTTGAGGTTTTATTTAAATTTCGTTACGCTCAAAAATATGCAGAAAATCTTTTATGAGGATCATTGTCATTCTGACAAAGAGGTATTTATGACATATAAAAACATGACTTATAGAAAAGAAAAAAAAACTACTACTACTTGAAATATCAACAGGTTAGAAATAGCATACAACAAAATTGTACATTTCACATATTTTCTTATGCTGTCTAATTTATTTATAGATTGAACGAGGTGAAAAGTTTTTTTATTTTCCACTCCAAACGGAAATGAACAATAATTTATGGTTTTCATTGCTTCCTGGAGAATTTCTTTCTTAGAGTCGTAATTGCATCAATTATTGACGAATGACATTGAACGCGGTCGCCGATGAAATATGCTCTTTGGAAGTAATAATGCAATTAAGTTGTAGCCGCGCTGCGTAGTCTGCATATGAATGTCTTGTCGACGCTCGTGTAATGTAGAGTACAGTGCCTTCGTGTTGATAAGTGATGGAATAGCCAGAGAGTTGCTGGTTTTGTTTCATATCTTGCATCGCCTGCCTTTCTTCACCGGCACAATTTGCTTCAATTAGAAACAGCATTGTTTTCCGCAATTTTAATGCAGTCAAAATATTTTCGTTATGAAAAGTCTCAATTTGTTGTTTCGTCGAACAATCCAAATTAATAAAAATCTCAGCAACTGTGTGACTTGTGTCAAATACAAACAATTGACATAAAAATTGGAGTCAGTGATTTTTTTTCTCTTTGCGCGAATTCGTGAAAACGAGTGAGCTTTAAAAGACAGCCAATGCAAGTCAGTTATTTGTACATTTTGTCATTTGCCTTATACACAAAGATAAAAAAACTAGTTGTTCAATTGGTGGTGTAAAATATGAATTTGATGAGGTAGTTGGAAAGAAAATTCTTATAATTTGCTGTTTTTATCGCAAGCGTCGTTTGTTTGTTTGTAAACGGATCGATATAGCAAAAGAATGCCGTTGATTAGCGTAACGTATTTTTTGTTGGTGCAAATTCTTTTGAATCAACAATAGACGTGAAAGGTTGCGCGCGTGCACCTGTACAATTGTTCATAATGTATAATTTGACTGACAAAAAGAAAAGCGAAAAAAAACTGTGCGCAGTAATTGCCCCCGCGGGGTTTCACTTCAGTTGGCGAGCACAATACCGTCATACCCGTTGTTATGCTTTGTTTGAACTGCGTCGATGATCATTCACTTATACCGTGTCTCATTCTCTCCTTATGATGACGAATTTTGAAGGATAAATTAATTAAATGCATTTGTGCACGCGACTGTCGCTTTTTGGCCGACTTTTTTTTCCTCCGTCTTCTCCCTGCTGAATTTCTGTCACAACGCGGCGCATCGACAAACAATGCCTTTGTTGATAGAAAATCAGTGACGTGGATTTATTCCAATTGTTAAAACAATTGTTACCCTCAACGAGCATCACAAGTCTCGCAAATAGCTTCCTATCTAAAAATTAGCATATCTGTTACATATATATATCCAATACCTATATATACATAACGTACTCTTTAATCATTCGGCAAATAATTTGTCATAGATTAATCTTTCATGATAATTTTTACATCAGCTACAACAAAAATAATTCAATGTGTGACAAATTTCATTCAAAAAATGTTTAGCTTAAATTTCTTCCACATGAAATTATAGAATGTTCAACAAATTTTCTGTAATCATTATTAAACTTGTCAAGCAATAATAATGATAATTAATTAATTAACTTGAGTAAATAATTCAATCAAATAAACAATTACAATGTTACTTATTAATTTGATATTATTATTACTCTTTTTATCCTTACTAAGTATATACGATAAATATGTTAAAAATGATAAAAAGCGATGATTGAGATTATCGAAAAGCTGTTCAGGATGAATAGTGCTAGTTAAAATGTCGAGAGCAGGTTAAGAGCAAAATTTTTGGGTGCCTGAGAAAAAGAGCTCGTTTGGTATATGAGTTGGAGTAAATCGTGTTCTTCTTTGTACACAATTCAACAACTTTTTCGCACTCGCGCCAAAACGTTCCTTAATACATAAAATTATTTCCGTATGTTTTTTCAGCTGCTTTTATGAAATGCCTTCTACAGAGCGAGTACAATTTTTTCTCTCTTAAATAACAAAGTAGACAACTTGCAAGTTTTGCTCGTTTCGGTGTTTAAAACTGTTGTTGAAACACATTTTATTTAACTGGCTAAGTTTTATGCTGGTAATATGTATATCGACGATACTTATTTCTCTATAAATTATCTAATACTTTAGACATTTTATGATGGCAAAGAATTTTTCTTGCTACTCTTTTCTCACGCGTTCTTATTCTTATGTTTACATCGCATGAATTTCGGGTGGAAAGAAAATTTAATATACACAAAGA
>JAAMPD010001993.1:0-18227 GCA_025266255.1 Trissolcus basalis | reverse complement strand
CGACTTAGAATTTGTACTTGACCAAAGTCAATTTTTATATCACAGCATTATATGTTTTGAATGTTTAAGAACTTTTTTTTTCATACTCGGCCATACTTTTCAGTTTTACTGAATTTATTGGGATTGTGACTTTCATAAAGAATTTTTCCTAGTAAAAATGATCATATATTGTCCATACATAAAACATATATTGATAATATATTATGCGAAAAAATCATATATTGATCATATATGGAACAATATTTTGACCATACATAGGCAATCTATTGCCAACATATGAGTAATGTATTGATCGTTATGGAAAATTGCTAATACAATCCCAACCCTAGTAAAAAAAGATCATATATTGTCCATATATTATCATTAGATTGACAATATATTATTTTTCATAAAATCATATATTGACAAGATATGAACAATATATTGACAATACATTGTCAGGATATTGGCAATATATGCCAATATATTGACAATATCTTGATAATATATTGACCATATATTTTTTAATATTTTTCATATATGGACTGTATATTGGCAATATAGTAGCAATTTTCCAAAAAAATCAATATATTGTTCATATATTGGTCAACACATTGAAAATACATTGACAATATATGGATGATATATTTTCAACATATGGTCAATATATGTTTTATGTATGGACAATATATGATCCTTTTCACTAGGGAATATATAGTCCATATACAAAATATACTTAAATATATATAGTCAATGTATGAACAATATATGATTCGATGAAAAACAATATATTGTCAATCTTTTGGTAATATATGGACAATATATGATCTTTTTTACTAGGGTTTTTAATTTATCATTTTCTAAGTTAATATTCTGTTTAGTAATAATGTTTTTTTTTCAATCTAGTGACTTTTCAAAAATTAGGTAATTTTATAAATAGAAATAGAAATATTTTGTTTAAAAAATTTTTTATTTTATTTGTTTATATTAACTTGTAAGTAAATAAACGAATTCAGTTTTTCTTCAATAATTCTAATAATTTTTCAAAAATCTAGTTACTTATATACAGAGAATATATAGATATATTCATCATTTTGTAAATAAAATGTTGGTGACTGTAAAAATAGAAAAATTATAATTAAATTTTTTCATATGATCTTTTAAATAAATAAAAATTGTACTTTTTTCAAACGTTGTAATTTTTCAAAAGCCTATCTATTTTTGTAAAATTTTTCTCAAATGTAATATTGTTATTGAAAATTTATTGATTTGTGTTCATACCTATTACTTTTCACTATAAAAGGTATAGTGACTTTTATTATAACCATTTTGATTTTAATGATATTTTTCATATTTTTTTATATCCGGTAATAATATTCTATTTCGTATATAAAAAAACAAAATTGAGATCAAATTTAATCAGACGCCCGACATTGTGTTCTACACTTTTAGATAATGCCGTTCGGGATAAAGTGAGAGTCAAATGATCAACTGTAACACGGAGAGAGAATCGTTAGGATTTGATATTAGACACATTATGCTCCACAATATGGATGCGAGACTACAAAAAATAATAATGACAAGGGACGTAGGGTCTCATTTCACAAAGAGGATCCCTGCTATAGCGGAGACAACAAAATAAATTACACATCACATTTACCTTGGGCGAAAGGAACACGTTCCATTAACGATTCCCGATTATTACAATTTAAATTTCCCGCGCGAAAGTCGACCCGCTAAATTTAAAATTCTCATTTCATTTTTTCGTCTCAAAATTAAAACTGTCATATTTTAAAAATCACAAAAAACAAAATTAAATTATTTCATAAATAAAAATAATCCCTTATTTTTGCTCTTTTTTTCTCATTTTAATAATATTAAATTCGCCGAATTTTATTTCCATCGATATTTCAGGTAGGTTATTTGCAATTTCCTAATAACACCGACGTTTGAATTTATATTAACAGCCGTCCGTTGCGTGAAATAAATTTTGCCAGAAAGTTTACAATACTGACTAAGCCGTTAGAAGTAACTTTACTCATAATTTCAGATGAAGACACATCCAGGCCGGAGTGGTGGGGTAAAAATCCGAGCGGGTGAACGTACCCTTGGATTAAACCGAGTGGCTTGTTGTCGCCGCCGTTATTATTCGCAGCTTGGCGCAGGTGTACTACAGTTCCACCTTCTTTTTTTTTCATCATTTTATTGCGCACGTACAAACCGAACTACCAAAATAATTTTGATGATGATGAAATATAAAAAAACCATGTCCGCTGAATTATTCAGTTTGAATTTCCCGCCAAAATCGCCGTTCAATTATTAACTGCGTTAAATATTCAAAACAACGGAGATAATGGAGACAAAAAAATTCAGTCCAATAATTATGTTACACTATTTTTTGTCTTTTTTTTTTTTTTGTTAATTTATAAATCTTGTACGAAAATTTTCCTTGCAGATATAATGCGAGCTTTGATTTAAATTAATGATTTGGTTATGTAAATTATGTATTAATTATGTACGTAACTTCTGAAAACGAGAATGTCAGAGCGCTCAAAAGAGGGCGGCAGTGGACAAAGTAAATTAATCCCAACTAACTTTTCGACATTGTTACTGTCAAAAACATATGAAACATCAATCTTGATTGAAAATTAAGCAAAACAAACGTTATTTCAGCTGGTAATCAAAAGTGTTGAACATTTTATCGAAAAATCAAATTGTGCATCAATTATGGAAACGGAGAAAACCTGCATGTGGTGAATCATGCACCAATTAAATGTTCTGAAAATTTCATATAGTTTAAAAATTATATTTGAAATCATACCTAATAATAAATCCAAATCATATTTCAATCGCAGGAAATCTTAATTCCATATTTAATATGATTTAAACAAAATTACAGAGATTAAAATAAGATTGAAAACATTTTTGAACAAATTCGTTTCTAAAAATAATTAAAAACCGGGAGAGAAAAAAAATAAAAAAAAGGGAAGTTATCAAAAACCATTTCTCATAAATCAATAACAAAAATGTGAATTCATTTATTTCCTTTTGGTAGAAATATTTCACCGAATTTCATTTCTATCATTGTTATTATATTTCCCCGAAAACTCCGAAGGTAGATGATCCAATGTCGAGGGGTATAATACAAAAATAAAAGCAAGTACCGAGATTTTTTGAACGCATTGAAAAGATGTAGCACATCTGAAGGGATGTATAATAAAAAGAAAGGTTCCTTTCAAACCGCGACGCGAATGTTTTGCATTTGCATGCTTGGCGATAAAGTATATCAAAAGTCGTCAACGATGCTTCTGACGTTGCCACTTCTTATTTTCGTATGAACCGAAGTTTCATTTAGTTAAGCAATTACGATGCTTCATTACAAAGAAAAAAAAAGCAAATTTTTAATGAAAATAACTTACACGATGGCGCTTCGCATTAATTAATTAAATTAAGTGTGTCAATTCCAACTAATTGACGTTGCTGATTTGATGAGAAGACATCATCGATAATTTTCAAGAATAGTTTCAAAAAACGTTTGTGTCAAAGGTAATGAAAAAAGTTACGAAATATAAATATTAATCTGATTTTTCTTTTTGTATATAATTAAAAAAACATAAAAAATTGCAACAAGAGGATTGAAAACGAAGAAAAATGTTTTATGCAAATGTCACTAGACGAAGCTTCTAAAATATGACTAGACCAGTAACTAGATAGTGATATTAATTTGTCCATTTAACAAAAATAGAACTAGATGCAATAAACATAACTAGACTTGTGAAATTATTTTGAAAATATTACTAGGTGACGCCTCTAAAATATAACGAGATAAGTAACTAATTGAATACACCAATGAAAGTAACTAGATAACTAACCATTGATAAAAATGTTAGTAACCGCATTATTAAAATATTCCTAGAAATAAACCTAAAGAAATAAAAATAAATATTTTAAAATCGAATAAAAGAAAATATAACTAGCTTTTCAGTACGTGTTACCATAATTTACTAGAAACCTCAAAGTTGCAAATTTGAGTAGTCTAAGAAACTAAATCAATTGGAAAGTTCAAATAAACAAAACTTTTACTTGGACAGTAAAATTTGACTAGATAAGTAAGTAGCTAGTGAAAATTAATTGTAACAAAAATCGAACTAGATATAATCAAAATAACTAAATGTATCAAATTATTGGTATAAATGTCACTAGATGGTTCATGAAAAATATAACTAGACTAGATAACTAATTAAGTAGATAAAATATAATAATATTACTAGGAATACAATTAGATAGAAATATTTAAAAGCTACTAATGAACTAAACTAATTAAAAGGAAATATAACTAGATATCACTAAGAATAACTACATCATTTTCCACAGTTTATTAGAAATTTCAATTCAAAAATATAAATCTCAGTAATCTAAAAAAAACTACATTAATCGAAAAGTAACTAAAATTTGACTGGATAAGTAACTAGCTAGTGATATGCATTTGTATATTTAACAAAAATATATATAGAATAATATATATAGAACTATAGACTATAGAATAGAAATATAGTACAGAACTAGAAAACAAAACTAATAATATAAAAATTACAAATAAAACTAGATATGTGAAATTATTGGTAAAAACGTCACTAGATGGCGCACCTATACAACTAGATAAGTAATTAAGTACATGAAAGTTCAAATATTACTAGACATAAAACTAGTTAGAAATATTCTATAACCAATTAAAAATGTAACTATATTTTTGCTAAAAGTTACTATAAATTATTTTCCACAGTTCACTAGAAACTCAGAGTAATAAATCTTTGTTGTATTCTAAAAAAAACTGAATCGATCAAAAAGGGCGTGAGATGAATACAAAAAATAATTTTACATAATAGGTATACTTTTATAAGGGTGGATGTTAGTAGAGGGCGCAAGCGTCTTTTGCCCCCGGCATTTGAAATTGCCCGAACTCATAAATCACGCGGGATTCCCATTCGTGCACCTAAGGAGCCGACTTTTGTTCCCGACCGGGTCGCCTCGTGTACGAGTAAGTCTTCGGGCGTCTGAGAAATACCCCTCGAAAGATCCTCGCCGGCTGAAATATTGCTTCGGATGTACTTTTTTTTCGAAACTTGATTCAATTATTGCGCGGCAAGCTGCAACACGAAAATAAGTGCACAGCCGCAAACAAGATAACTGAGTTTCAGTCTCACCTTTTTTTAATCTTCTCCTTATGACGTTCCAATAAATAATTGAGTCTGTCAGATTTCATTCCCGACTCGTGCGGAGATTTCGTTACCCACGTCATTCTGTTCAAAATTTATTCAACTTTTATTTTCGTCCAACTTTTCGCTTAGGTCTTTTTAACTCGAATTATCATGTTTCCTCTTTTTTCAAATTCTAATCGTTTTGATTTTTACTTCAATTCAAAAATGTGTTTTAAAATAAAATTTGGTCATTTTTCTGGTGACATAATTCAATTTAGTATCTTTTAAAAATTTAGTAAATTATACATTATTATAGTAAAGTCTAAAATTCTTAAATTTTTATAATATAGTAACATTCTAGTGACTATTTCCTCAATAGTTACTTTCTAGTAACTTTTAAATAAATCTCCTAATTTTATAATTTGTATTAACTTTTTCAATCAAGATAATGTATCAAATTTTAATAAAGTTTAGTTTAAATCTAGTGACATTTGAAATAATCTAGTGACTTATTATAAGAGTCCTTAGAATCGTTTTTTTAATGCTATATCAAGTAACAATTTGCTACATCATGCTCTCAATAAATTTAATGAAATCTAGTGGAATTTAAAGTATAGCTTGATTTTATAATTTATTTATAAAACGCGATAAAATTTTGTCATTTATGACGCGATTCGACACAAGACCCATTAATTCACGCTGAGCTTATATTATCTCTGATGGATCGAATGTTAATCAACTAATTCGCAAGTGCCTTCCAATCAAGTTGTAACGGTAGTGCGTTCACAGCTAATTTTCATATCATGTCGTATAATTAATGATCTCTTATGGCGTGTAATTTCTCATTTTGTACTCCAAATCCGACATTTTTATCCCACTGAATAGAACTCGAAACATTTCCAACAACTTTTCAAACATTATCTTGCAAGGATGTTCTTCAGTAAGTAATATCACTTGTTCTAGTAATAATTTACAAAAATTCAAACTAGTAACATTTTTAATTTCTAGAAATATTTTTAAATAAAACATCTTTAGAACTAGACAATTTTCAAAAAATCACTATAAATATAAACTTCTTCTAGTTGTAGTAATAATTTACAAAAATTCAAACTACGTAACATTTTTAATTTCTAGTTCTAAAAATATTTTTACAAAAACATCTTTAGAACTAGACAATTTTCAAAAAATCACTATAAATATAAACTTCTCTCTCTCTAGTAATTTTTTCAATCGATTTTACAAGATGATAAAACAGAACAATTTTTATATATTATATGTGTTTGATTAAAAAGGTCGATTCTCCATTAAAAATACAATTTCAGTAAAATTATTTCACGACCTGGTAATCTACTAAATCTGCCTCGTGATAAATTATCTCAAAAGAGAGATCATAAGTTTTTATATAATATTAGTGGAGTGAAATTAAATATTACCTGTTCAAAGTTTGTTTCGCACAGAAATTACGAACGTTTTGAATGAGCCGAGGCGTTTGCCGTGTATTTATCAACTTTGTTGAGCGAAATTGTATTTGCCAGTGATTTTAACATTCGACGACATGTCTGGGAAATAAGTAGCTCAATTTCCCGCCAAGTTTTTGACTAAAACGTTTTGTTTAAAATTGCGTCATTCAAGCAGCGTGCATAATAGCGCGGATTTTCCATCCGACGTAACAGATCACGTTTCGTCTTCCCTCACTTTCCTCTCGATGGTTATTACGATGTTAGCAAACACTTTGCAACCAATTGTTTCCGATCTTCAACTTCATTTTTTTTTTCCTCTCGAACTGCTTGGCTTTCCATTTTTCCATTTCAATTAAACTTAGTTACTTATCTAGTAATTTTTATATCAAATTTTAGTAATAATTTATATTAACTTTTATTTTTTACTATTTCTAGTGACCCCTAGTGACCTAGTATTTTTTCATTATTTCTAGTCAATTTTTATTATTACTATTTCTAGTTATTTTGTTACCTTACTATTCCTAATTATTTTCTATTATTTGTAGTCAGTTTTATTATTACTATTTCTAGTTATTTCGTTATAACCATATCTAGTTATCTTTCTATTACTATTTCTAATTATTATTAATGGTATCATTCCTAGTAATTTTTTTCATTTTATTATTCATATTATTATTTATGTTACCAACATCTCTAATTATTTTAATATCACTACTATTTCTAGTTATTTCGTTATAACCATATCTAGTTATCTTTCTATTACTATTTCTAATTATTATCAATAGTATCATTCCTAGTAATTTCTTCCATTTCATCATTATTCTTAATGATAATTATATTGATTAAATTTAGTGGTTTGTTATGTTATTTACTAGAAGCATTTTTTAATTCATACGTTTGAATAGAGCTTTGGATAAAGTTTCAAAAAAAATGTTTCCTCTCGGTTGTGAATTGTAGTGAAATGTTCCTTCCACGGTCGGTGCAATTTTTATAAACAAGTGCCAGTTTAAAGCACGAACCTTACAAAGAAAGAACAAGTGAAAGCACCGCGCGAGCATAAACGGAAGCCCTCGTGGAGCTGAAACATAATCACGTTGAAACAATAATCTCAGTCGAATCAAGCGTTTAATGTCTGGCGACACAATGTAGAACGTGCGATTCATGCAAAGCCGTTACCTCTGGATCAACAAAGGCTTTGCCAATACATACCTCCGGTAATAGAATTTAAAAGAAAAAAAAGAAAACTTTTAATAACAACAAAATAAAAGAACCCCTCGGTAATATTAAACTTCTCTTTCTTTTTCATTCCATTTACCCACTTTCAAACGCCTCAGAGATTAATTTGCATTTGTTTGTCAATAATTTTCTAGTGAAATACAAAAATAAAATAATTCTTACTAATATTCACTATTAAACAATATTCAATTTATTTACTTAAATAGTTACTTTTTTAAGAACAAATTTTGTTGAAAGAATTCTAATGAAAATCCTTAGCAAAACGGATCATATATTGTCCATATATATTATCAATATATTAACATTATATTATTAATATATTGATGATATGTTACTTTCAACAAATCAAATATTATCAATATATTGATAATATATAATTTTGGATATAATTTTACTAAACCCTAGTGAAAAGGATCATATATTGTCCATACATAAAACATATATTGACCATATATTGACCGTATATTAACAATATATGAACAATATATTGATTTTTTTGGAAAATCGTTAATATATTGCCAATATACAGTCCATATATGAAAAATATTAAACAATATATGGTCAATATATTATCAATATATTGTCAATATATTGCCAATATACTGACAATGTATCGTCAATATATTGTTCATATATTGTCAATATATGATTTTATGAAAAATAATATATTTTGTCAATCTCTTAATAATATATAGACAATATATGATGTTTTTTACTAGGGGAGATATTTCAATTTGAAAAATATAGTATTTTTTTAACAACTAGAATTTGTTTGATGAATTTTGATGAAAAAAATATATTTTAAATATAGAAAATAATTTATTTATAAAATCATTTTATTTGAAATTTTGTCTTATTGAAATTTTTTTAATTCATTTGAAGTATGAATGATGATTAATTAACATTGTGATTATCCATGATCGTAGTGCTTATTGATGATTTGTAATAACCCAACGTGAAATACCTATTCAAGTTGGAAAACAATGGTCGGTCGGTGTGCGGGCGAAGATGTGCGTATCTATAGGTATTTTGTGATAACCCGAATATATCATCACACAACTGGAGTCCGGAAATGTTGGTGCGACTGTTCTGAAGTGAGATGCAAATGCAAATAACTCTCATTAGTACTCGTCAACTGACTCCTTCCACAACCATTTGTTCGGAATTAATTTAAATAAGCTCCCGAGCGCGCATAAAACTAAGCGACTAATGAAAATTAAAATTTATTATCCAGCAAGCTCGTCTGCAAATTAAATTCGATCAATTTCACAAAAACCAACTTCGTCAATTTTTTCTATCTCTCAGATTCGAAAATTATTGTCACACCTTTTTGTAACACAATTTATTCCCAAGTTAAAGTTCAACATCTAAAGCATTTTTAAACACGCTGCTAGAAAATTGCGTATTTTTTTTATCGCCCCGACGCTTTTCACCAGGTATTGGTTTTTGTTGCTCGTCTGAAAAAGACGCACAGGCAAAGCTCGTAAACAAATCGTAATCGCGGGGATTGTTATCTCGATATTCCCTTTTTAAGCTCATAAGTAAACCATAAAAAAGGAAGGAAAAAACATTAACGAGAACAAAACTGGCAAACATTTTACATTCCTCGAAGCGATTTGTTTTCTCAAAACATTTGTTGTACTTCATTTTTGCTAATGCATTTTCAAATGCTGATTGAAATCAACTATATTTGAGTGACTTTTTTTTATATATATTTTTTTATTACTTTCATTATGTTAAAACTTTTTGTTAGTGAGATTTAAAAACCTAGACAAACAAAGATAATAAAACTAAATGTATGATAACATTTTGAGGAAATTGGAATATTCTGGTCTGTGTAAGAGGGATTAACTTTTCAAAGTTGTTTTGAATGAGTTTGACAATTTCTTGCGATTAAATTTTGGTCGGTGTCACGAGAATGAAACCTGATCGATTGTTTTTAGTTTCATGAAATTAAGGCAAAGCGAAACGACGGCACCGGGAGCGTTTGTGAATATTCATCATGGTTTATGAAATGATCCTCTGACCGAGGCTTAGCAAATAAAATCAGATGATATGCGCCATTTCCGATTCGTACTAATCCCCGACTGAATAAATAACCAATCAGATGGAGACACGGTTTTAAAATATAAATCGAAACTTGTCACTCGAATTCAGCATCACAGATATCCAAACCAATATGTCAAACACGCGGTTATTTTTATTTATTTTTATTTTAATCATTTCGTTTCGTTTATTTTTTTTTGTTCTGCTTTTATACCATTTCAATTATTCATTATTATTTGCCATTGCTTAATATAAAATCCAAAATTAAAATCTTTTCATTCATGCTCACAAATTTTATAATTTAAATTCAGCACTTTTTTTTCATAAATGGAGCAGTGGTTAAACTCACAACCTATCACTTCAGAGTCAAGGGTTCAAATCTCGGTGACGAATGAATTTTTTTTTACTCTCAAATAACCTGTTTTTATATTGCATGATTTGTTGCAAGCTGAATATTCATTTTCATTCAAGTTAAATACCAATTATTATCAGAGGATTTAAATATGAAATTTCGTAAGTAAAAAAAAAATGAAATACAGAAAGAGAGCAATGTTTCATTATAATCAGGTTTGTATAGAAAATAAGAGTTTTTAGGTTATATGATAATGAAAAGAATGTTTTAATAAACTAACGGATTTCCAATTTAAGCGAAACGTCTGATTACAATGAAATACAACTCGAGATAAATCAGACAAAACAGCGTCGGGGAGGGCGAGGGACTATCATTATCCTAATTTTACCGCGATAAAAACAAAAATATTGGCGGGGAACACGCGAGCCGGCGTAACACGCACTTTGCGTCGCTTAACAGTTTAATGAATGGGAACGTTTTGATATGGCAAATCGTTGGCGCATTAATTCATGATTATTTTTCGCGCCGTTGGAATCTTGTTAGTGGCGAGCTGTAACTAATTAGTGCCGCGGGATTAAACGATCGCAGTCCGTTGAAAGGGGCAAATCAAAAATTACAGCCACACGCGGGGTCACCAAATAAATTAATAAATCAGCGTGCTCCATCTGACGAATCCATCCCCGAGGAAATCTCGGGGAGTTGTAATTCCGCGCGGCTGCGATGGCGATTAAATTGCACATCAAATTGACACAGATGAGTTTGCGCCAAACTGTTTCAAATTGGTTCGCGGAAAAAAGGAAATATTGATTGCCACGCCACCTCATGACTCGATACTCCACTTATTTTCGCTTTCATCTTTTCCCGACCCAACTTTTCGCTATCGCGCAATAATACATCAATGGTTACCAATTTTATTTGACAATTTTTATTTATTTCATTATTTTTATTTTTATTTGTTTTTGAATCAATTTTTTTAATCTTTGTTTTCTATTATTTATTTTTAATTAAAACATCTGAGCTGGTCGTGTCAGGTATGTACCGGATTGAATTTCATTTTGTTTTGTTTTTTTTTTTGTTTTTAAATGACGTGACTGGAACATTCTAGAAATTATTTTAGATTAGTCTTTCAAGTTGTGAACAAAATCATATTGTCAGAATATTTTTTATTTATGATTTGTTGTTAATCTAATACGATTTTTATATATTTTTTGGTAGTTTCTGGAATAAAATTCTAGTAATATTTTGAAACTGTAGGAAGTTACTAGGTTGGGTGATTTTTATTACAATTTAAATTCGTCTTCTGAGATTGATTTTTCAAAGGAAATTTTGATAAATATTTTAAATTATATTATATTTCTAGCGACGTTGATAAAATTTAATAAATTTTGAAATTTCTGCAAATTTTAGTCTTTTTAAACAGTGTATAGAGTATGTAAAAATATTTTTACAAAATTGAAAGTTATCTGATATGTTATAATAATAACATTTTTTTAAATTTAGTAACTTATAAGCGTTTTAAACATTTTTCACATTTTTCATCGTAATTTTTTTTTGTATACTAGTTACTTTTTAATATCATTATTAAAATTGAAAAATCCCTAGATTTTTCTAAAGTTTCTTATATGAAAATACTTTTTTATAATAATAAATCCTATTAATAACTGACAATCTAGTGGTATTGTCTAAAATTACTAGCTTTGTTAATTATCACAGAATTGGCCAAAATTTCTTAAATTCTAGTAACTTTTTCCAAAATATAAATACTTGCAT
Organism: Trissolcus basalis; assembly: GCA_025266255.1. Classification (NCBI taxonomy): domain Eukaryota; kingdom Metazoa; phylum Arthropoda; class Insecta; order Hymenoptera; family Scelionidae; genus Trissolcus; species Trissolcus basalis. The sequence continues at coordinate 6,186 of JAAMPD010001993.1, read as the reverse complement.
CTCTTTCGAAAATAAAAAAAAACTACTGGAATTTGATTTTGAAAAAAGTTACTAGATTTTACAATTGTAGATTGTACAATTTACTAGCACTCCACTGGCATTACTAAAAGAATATCTTCAATTTCATTATTTTTCGACATTGACAAATTATATAAGTCACATTTTCTTACAATTTTAATAAGTTTTATTGACTTTTCAAAATGGCTTTTAAATAGTTAATCATTTAATTCAATTACAAATCATAAAACCAAAATTAGACAACTTTTCTCTACTATACTTAATCAAACATTAATTAAACTTATTTATTAACGCCCAAACAGTCGAAATTTGTATAAAAAAAGTATGCGAATTTTCAAAGAAACCAATGAATTTGAATTAAAATTTTTTTATCGCACTTTTGAATTTAATTTGTTTAAACAAAACTTCAGTTTATCATCAATTATTTTTATTTTTATTTTATTATTATTATTATTATTTTATTTTATTTTTTTTTTTTCTATAAAACCAAATATTGGATAACAAAATTGATTGATCCCCTTGCATTCAAATTGTTTATTGATACCAATTGCAATTGTTAGTACTGAAAATTCAATGATTGAGTACTGTTAGAACTGTTTTTTAATATTTACATAGCCAACTTGAATATTGGTTTACACCGTTATGAAATTGAAGTGCATCTTTTTGCGGAAACACACACGAGCACTGTTAAAGTTGAAATCCAACAACAAACTGTTGGTCCGCCAGCAAATTCATATATTTCACATTATTTATTTCATCCAACTTTTAATAGCAGAATTGTTGTAAACGGATAATTAAAAACAATTGCTCGCATTTGCAAATATAATTTAAAAAAAAATAAAAAAAAAAAAAAAAGAAACGCAACCGAGTATTACAACCGTTAACGAAAATGATTTCGATGGAAGATGTTTTAGATGTGTTATGGTTTGAAATCTAGCATGGATATCGATTGGCACAAAAATTTACGACCCCGCGCGTAACAGTTTTCATCCTGTAATGCTTGTCCACATAAAAGAGGGATGAAGATCGGATAACGCGTCGGGAGCTTTTTCCCGACGCCCGGAAATCATTTCAGATATTTTCCATCAAAGTGATTTTCATATGAAAAAGGGTCGAAATGAAAGTCGTGGCAAGTCACTTGGAGACTCCTCCTTCAGCCAAAAAAAGGAAAGGACATGATTGGAGCAAAACGCGAGGCTCGAAAAAATTTTCCGCTCAACAGATGAAAGCGATGGTTTTTTTCTATCTCTCTGTACCGACGATTGTAAGGTAGTTTCAATTTAATCGGCCCCTTGCGACTAGATAAAAATAAGAAACGTTCGCGTTGGTTGTGCGTGACTCTTTAAATCGGTCCTTGTATATGTAAAATGGCGTATCGCAAATCCTGACAGTCGTCGGGTGTTGATTATATATCTCATTAGTATTCCGCTTGGTCTCACGGGCGCGATTGTAAATACATGCCCCTCTCTCTCTCTCTCTCTATCTCTCTTGTACGAAATTAATTATCTCGAAATATCCGATTCTCGTGGCAAAATAAAAAATCTTGCAATGTTTAATCAAATTGCTGCATTAAAACCTTCTTATCATTGACTCCCAACGTTTTTCTTTTTATTAAATTAACATTTCCATTTCATACGGTTGGAATATTAACAAGTGTTTTAGCATTTTTAAACCGTTAAAACAGATACATAATTCAAATCTTGTAAAAAAACATATGCCTGTTCTTTTTTAATTTCATGAGATAAAAAAGGAGAGAGTGCATTTTTATTGCTTTTTAGGATAATAAATTTTGAAAATAATATGTCTGTTTTTTACTTCTATTAGAATTAAAAAAAAATAGAAATACTATATTTTTATTTTTATAAATATTTTGAAAAGTATTATTAGTATTTGGTATGTTTGTCTTTTTTTATCTTACAATATTAGAAATAGACAGAAATACTGTTTTTATTACTTAAAAAAAAACTTCCTAAAATGTGGTACATCTGTCCTTATTTATCACAGGAAATTAGAAAAAGATGAAAATATTTTTTTTCACCAAATTATCAAATTCGTTTGAAAATATGTTTTAGTCTTTTGACATCGCGTAATGAAAGTATAAAAAGATGGAATTAATTTTTAATTAGTTGAGACATTTTCTCAATTTGTCTGAAATTGAGAACACTTGAAAATAATTTTATATTTGATTTTTACGAGTGACAGCACTTGAGATACTATCTGGATTATCAGTTTTAATCTCAAATTAATACATCTTAACGGATTACGTCAATTATATGTCTGCGATTGAATCATTTGTGAAAGAGAATGGCTTGGAAAATTCACCTATTACTTCTCATTCGCTTTTCCAATCTAAATTTCCGAATTGATTCCTTAAATTTAAGTGACTTTCTCAAGTGCTTCTACGATTAACAATAATAATAATAATGAATCTACTTTTTTTCAAACTATTAAAACAAAACTCTAATAATATTTAATAATATTATAAAAAATATCTAAATTTAAAATTCCAGCAAATTTTAAAAATAAAAATTTTGTTTACAGTTTATTTAAAACAAATATCTACAACTTTTGAAAATAAAAAAGTGAAATTGAATATTTGAAAAGTTACTATTAGATTCTCCATTAATAAATTGGATGATTCCAGGAAATTCTAATTGCCATTTCCTGTACAAAAGATTTTGTTCTGGGAACAACATCGAACCGCGAGCAACTTTTCTTTAGTTTCAACTACTGAGTAGTATGAACTGACATTTAATCAGAAACTATTCCACTCCACGATCAAAATCCAAAAAAAAAAAAAAAAAAAAAAAAAACGAAAAATAAATATTCAAATAACGATAATTGAATATTTTTTATGGTTTTATTTTCCTCAAGTTTGATAATTGACTTTTCAATTTTTCAGTGATTAGCTTGAATTGATTGAAAGCTTTTAGATGATAACTAATGTAATTAGACGTCATACCATTGATTCAGTGAGTAATATATAGGTGATATGCATTCGGTCGTTTAGACTTCATTCGTTCATATTCGTGCATCAAACAACAAGTACGGCAATGTTTCAAATCGATATCAAATTCAGAATTGGTGAGCACTTGTATATTCCATCGTTCTTTTCTTTCGCAGAACAAATTTTATTTGTTTAATCATTTTTTCTATACAAATTCAGTTCCAGTTTTTTCACGTTGCCGCTATGTGTTACTTTGCATTTTTGGATTTTTCGTTTGTGTGCATTCAAACCCGTACAGAGATTGCACCGCTGTTTACAGAGTGGCTCGATGTTTTGCTAAATTTTTAAAAAACGTCCCAGACAATCTGCCGACCGACATAAAGGTGAATTTTTAATCCAATCTATACAATTTATCAAAACAAAATTAAATTCACAGAAATAAAATAAATAGAAAATAAAGGCAAATGAAAAGAGAAATAAACATTCCGCCTGAATATTTGATGAAAAACGTCAGTCTAATTTTTCCATTTGAAAAATGTATCAACTTTCATTTCATACGCCAAATTCATTATTAATTTAAAAACAAAAATTATGAAAATCATAAATTCAACGTTATTCATCATCGATTGAATATTTTTCAGACGTTTGACCTTGGCTACAACGAAATCACAACAATAACAAGTTCGTCGTTCTCAAATTACACGTCCCTCGAAACCATCAACCTTCTGAGAAACCGAATAAGTTCCATCGAAACAAATGCCTTTCGAAATTTGTCCAATTTGACCTCCCTGACCTTGACCGGGAACAACATAACAAAATTCGACCAGCGACTCAGCTCGAAACTCCACCAACTGACGCTTTCCAACAACCCCCTGACCTTCCTTGACCTTGGCGGATCAGAGGTCGAGGAACTTTATTTAGGAAAGACGAAACTAAAAGAAGTGCCGAAACTCGGATTATCGCCGTCTTTGAAAATTCTGGACATCTCAGAAACAGCGATCAAAAAGTTGAGCGTCGTCGAAGTGGCGTCGTTTTGTTCTTTGCGCAGGCTGAATTTAAGCGGAGTCGAAATTCCAAGAAGTTGCGAATGTTTACGTTTGGAGATGTGGCTGAGGATAAAAAGTGTCGCGGCGGGCGACCTGAATTGTTTTGATAATGCGTCCTTAGCGTGCTCCGAAGCTGTTTTTGATTTTTCGAACGAGTCAACCTTGTGGAACAGATGCGAAAAAATGAAACGTAAACGTGATTTCCATTTTGGTGAGCGACCTGACGGAAATCCACTTGCCAAGGTAAATAAATGATCAAAAGTTCGAGAAATTCATGAACGGCTGCATGAAAGTTATTGAACGAATGTTGAGCAGACCGAGAATATTTCGTTTTTCACAAAATTATATACATATTAGATTGAAAGAAAAGTTTGCATTTTCAACTACAATATCAAAACAATAACAAAATGCCAAGTCCCTTTGAAAATAGACGTTTATTTCGTTTGTTTTGAGCTTTTCATCTTTTTTATTTAAACTTTGTTTTGGTTCAATATCAAAAACAAAAACAACGTTAAGTTTCGTTCAAAATATTTCGGTTTATTTGTTTTGTTTTTAAATTTTTTCATTGTTTTTAGTTTTTCACTTGTTTATTTACATTTTGCGTTCATTCAATAATAAAAACAAACACTCGAATGTACGTTTCGTAAAAAATATTTGTTTTGTTTTTATTTTTATGAATTTTTCATTGTTTGTTTTTAGTTTTTCACCGTGTCATTCGCCTTTTGTTTTGGTTCAATATCATAACAATAAAAAAAATTATACATTTCAAAATATACATTACAAATTATAAAATTTGCTTTCATTCAATTACAAAATGAAAAATTTTACGTTTCATTGAATATATTTGTTTATTTTGTAATTTGTCATTGTTTACTTTTAGTTTTATATTATTTTATTCATATTTTGTTTTGTTTTTAATTCATTTTTGTTTTTTTTCTTAAATATAGTTTGTTGTTTTCTAATTTCTAGTTTGTTTTTGCTCTCCTTGTTTTCATTTCAATTCTTGCATAATATTATCTTTTCAGAATCAGCATAGCAATAAAAAGTCTTCCGGAGCACAGACGACCTATTTAAGTGAAAATGAGCAAGTAGGTTGACAAAAACGAATGTTAAAAACTCGATCATAACAATCATGTTTGTTATCTCCCACTGAATTTTCATCTTTTTATTTTCAGATACCGACCGAAAATCGAAGTCACCTCAAAAAACATAAGAAAAATGAAGCTGATAAAATTGGAAAACCAGTGATCAAAAAAACCGTCACTTTTCAAATTCAGTATCTCAAAACGTAATGACAACAATAAACAAACGTTATCCAAACAATTCAAATTTCATTTCTCCAGAATTCTAAACCAACTTGACCATTAATAACAAACGTAATATGAATTTAAAAAAAATTTTTGTTCGTTGAAAAAGTATTGAAGGAGACAAAAATGTAAAACCAACATTTTGTATCAGTTATCATCAACTTTGTTCGGCATTTGCATTTTGCACTCAAACGTTATGACGGGAAATTCAAAAACAAACAATCCCGACAAACAGTTTAGGTTATGGATTTTATTCCAATTAATTATTCAGGAGGACTGATTAATAAATTATGCAAATTGTCAACGCACCATTTACACGAATAACAACGTGCGACCTGAGATCCACTTGTACCGAGTTGAAACACTAAACTCGGTTGTAATAAATGTTAACATAAATTCTAAGTCAACATTATTATTCAAATAATTCGCCCCTGGTGAATAAATTCGGATCGTCGAACAACGCTGGCTACATATATCAGGGGTGGAAAATTTATTTGAATTACTTGAAAATGTTTGATTTGTAAATCAAATCTGTTAATGTCACTAATATACGCCACGGTGAATGTAGTTTGATAGGTATTACTGTCCAGGTATGACCTAAGTGCAACGACACCAACGGGCTATGAAACTGCACCCAATGTAAGCATAAGCTCAGAATATGATACAGCGAAATTGCCTCTCTCTATTAGTAAATAATGTCACGTGTTATATTTGTACACCATATTAAAGATGTCGATTAGGATTTCGTAAATCATCAATTCAATCAAATTTCAAAGTCATCGTCAATCTATTTTTTTATTTTTTATTGTAACTCTAGTTTGTAATTTATGTACAGTAAATTTCAATTGTACTAAACTTTTATTTATTT
>JAAMPD010001992.1:0-18238 GCA_025266255.1 Trissolcus basalis | reverse complement strand
CAAGAGGACTTTATTTGGAGTTGACTATTTTTCACTGGTACGATATGTCAAACGGTTTTTTGAAATCGGTTCTATTTATTTTTTGAAGGTGGAATTGTTTTCAATTTCAAAACATAACCTTTTCTAATTTAAAAAAAATTTTCAGGAATTGAGAATTTTTTTAGAAAATAGTTGAAAATGGCCAGTGAGGGTGAGAGATATATCTTCGAGGCAGAATGGTTTGACAAAGTTGCCTGCATCATGAAGAAATTTTATCTGTATTATTTTCCAAGTGACAACACTGTGGAACTGGTAAGAATATTAAAAAAATATACAATTTGTTTAGCAACAATTAGAAAAACACTTTTTGTTTTTTGTTTATTTTTTGAATTTGTAGGTATATAAAAACTTTGTAAAAGGTCTTAATTTTGTTTTTGTTTTTAGTATGATTTGAATACAAAGAAAACTTTTCTACGTCGAACAAGATGCGATGGAGTGGAGAGCAAAGACTTTTTTATTGGAGGAATAGTTAACATATTTTCTAGGAATATAAAACTTACAAATTATGCCGATGCTATAACAAGACAAAAATTATCGTCTGTTTTGATGAAGTAATAAGAATTTTCAAGAACAAGAAATTTTTTTTATTTCAGTATTTGAATGTTGTTATGTCAGACTATTTATATTGCAATGTGTTTCAGAACGTGTGCAATTATAAAACCAGAAGACGTCGAAAAAATGGGCAAAATCATGGTGAATATTACAAATCATAATATTCATATTGGAAATGTTAAGATGGTTAGATTGTCAGAAGACGACGTGTTGGATTTCTATAAAGGAAAAGAAGTAGCAGATCTACCGTAAGAATTATTATATAAAAGACAGTACAAATTCTGTAATGTTTAAAAATTGAAAATGATGAATTTTTTTTTTTTTTTTTTTGTTAGGATGATAACTAAAGTACTATCATCCGGTCCAGTGGTTGCAATGGAATTATTAGGAGACAATGTTGTAACGAGATGGTTGGAGATTTTGGGATCGGACGGCCCACGTAACTGGAAATCAAATTACGGTTCAGAAAACCGTGAAAATGCCTCTAGGGTAAACTTATTCCACCCCTCTTGTGTCATTATTAAAAATAAAATTAGAAAATAAAAATTGATTTTACATTTAAATTTTGCAGGATTTGAATTACTTTTTTCCAACAACTAAAAGCCTTAAGTCCAGATTCAAAACAACAGCGACTTTTAATAACTGCACATGCTGTATTATAAAACCCCACGCAGTTCAGGCTCGACAAATAGGCCACATCATCGACGACATTCAAAATTCCGATTTTGATATCACAGCCTTGCAACAGTTTGTAGTCGAACCACAATTTTGTGAAGAATTTTTTGAAATCTATAAGGGCATTTTACCCGAATATAAAGTGAGGTTTTTTTTATTTGCAACTGTTATATGACTTATTATCTTTGGTTTGATTATTTTGATAAATGTGGAATTTCTTTTTTTAGGCGATGGTAGCTCAACTGCAATCGGGACCTTGCATTGCAATGGAAATCAAACAAAAGGATCGTCTCAGACCTGTGGTACAGGAATTTCGAAAACTGTGCGGGCCGATGGATCCTGTAAATCAACTTTTACAATCTCATATTATTGAAGAAAATTAAAAAATGTTTTTAAAAATTTCCTTTACGAATTAGTAAAACATGGTTTTGATTTTATTTTCTTTTTAAAACACAGGATATTGGTAAGAAAATAAGACCAGAATCGCTGAGAGCCAAATACGGTAAAAACAGAGTGCAGAACGCCGTCCACTGTTCTGACCTGGAAGAAGACGGCATTTTAGAGGTAAATAAAAATTGGAGCCATTCGACTGTTTTATTATAGAATAAACATTTATTCTCTTTTTCTTTTCGCAGGTTGAATATTTCTTTAAGTTATTAAACTGATATTCAATAATACACTAATCAATTGTCGCTGTACAAAAAAAGTATAAAAAGGAACTAAATTAAAATTAAATTATATACAAAAAACCAATTTATATCAAATATCAATTATATCAATTATATCAAATACAAATGAAACATACTCCTTTCAACTGAATGTCACAACCTCAAATAGCAATTCTCAACAAGTATTATCCGATTTTTTAAACCTCTATTTAATTTAGATTATTATTCTGCTTTACGTCTCACAACTTTCTGTAATTTATAAATGTCTGGATCTTCGTATGATGTGCGATAGCAGGTGTGTTTATAAAAAGCTTCCTATTGTCAGCGTCATCAAGCAAAGCCTGCCACATCAGATCTCGCTGCAAAATTACATTTTAAATAATAATTAATCAAATTATTAATGTAAAATAATATGTCTGATAAATTTATAATTAAAGCATTGATTGTATTATTATTAAGATGTAACATTTTACCCTGAACGTCTGGAAGTTTCCACAAATATACAGGCAGTATTTTGCTCTTGTCAGCGCCACGCAAAGTCTCTGGCGGTCATTAAGGAAACCGATACCTTCGCTTCTTACACACGACATTATAATGACGTCTCTTTCCTGGCCTTGAAAACCGTCCACGGTATTCACATCGATCAAACATTTGTTCCTCGTTGCTGCCTCGAGCCGGTGGCTGCTAAAATATTCAATTCCGAACAATTAATAGAAAAATAACAGTTGATAATTAATATCCTCAAAAATGTAAAAAAAACGTACATGTCTTTTATTTGCTTCACTATCAAAGTCTTCTGATCATTGTAAGGAGTAATGATTCCGATCGTTACAGACTTTTCAGTGAGCACAGATTCTGTGATCGCTAAAACCAAATTCGTCACAAACTCGGCCTCAACGTTGTTCGTAAACTTGTTTTCGTCCTGTTTCGAATTGTGGTTGAAGATCATGTAAGGACGGATGGACAGGTTGTTTTTTATGGTCGGTGAACTTGTCAGTATGTTGTTGTAGAAATATGCGTTGGGCCATTGCAGGATATCGTTTACCATCCGATACTGCATCGTTAAAGTGATCACAGGATTTTGAGGCGACGTCTCGAATCCCGATTGGATTCTTGTAAACAGAGAATTGTCCAGGCCCAGGGACTTAGCTCGCTGAAATAAAAAAAAAAAAAAAACAATTAATCCAACAACTGAATATAATATTTTTGCAAATTTAACATTGTGAGTTTGAGATTCATTTTCATTTTTGAACTTTACCACTTTTCGTTTTGTAATCTTTCATTTTACCTTTGAGATGACAGTTGCAGGTAACTGATTCGAATCACCGACCAAAATCAGGCATCTCACACCCAACATGAGAGGAATTAGAGTTTCAACTTCGGAGCACTGAGTAGCCTCATCCACAATACAAATAGGTATTCCATGATTTCTACAAACAAAATGGATTTTCACTTACAAAAAATTCACTTACAAATTTCAAATCGAATAAATTTGTACACTCAATGATTACTTGAAAATTTGTTCCATCTGATTTGTGTAACAGGAATTGAGAGTACAGGCGATGATGTCAGCATTTCGGATGATCTCTTTCTCGTAATGGTACAATTTGTGCTTATAATCAGGCGATTTTTTGAAGTTGATGATTTCGTTCTGAAAGATAAATGAGAAATTATAGTCGTTATTTCGGATTCCTTTAGATTTCCTTCAAATAAACAACAGAAGGCTGGCAGAAAATTTCGCGTTTTCCTTGACACTCCTTTTCTCTTGTCCTACGCACCGAATCGCGATTCAACAGATAATCACGCTTTTCCTGGAACCGTTTAATTTTTGACTCGAGTTGCGCTCCGACGCCGCCATTTTTTTTCATGTTATGTAGTAACAAGATTTGTTCATTTAGATGTTGTATCTGAAAAGTTTTTGTAAATTGTTCAATTATTTCAACGGTTTTTGGTCGTTTGGAAGTGATTAACTTATAATGATCGTGCAGTTACAACGTGCAGGAAAACTGCAGGCACACCCAGTGAAAGAGAAAAGGCGAGTTACAACTTCTATAAGGAAGATCAGAAGAAACAGTAAACGAAAATGAACAGTAGAAAAGGATGTAAAAAATAATAGCATTTTACTTGACTAGTGAGGACGGAATGACGTTCCGACAAATTGAGTACAATATTTTTTCTTAACGCATGCGGTAAAAGTGCGCACTTTTCCGCTAGCATTATGAAAATTATAATAAAAGTAAGAGACTAAGCAATTCGGTCGGAGAATGTTGAAATTAATCATTCTACCTCGGTTTGTATGCTGTCCATTTTCGGGAAGAGATTCCTTTTCAGTTCTCTTTCAGCGAATGTATCCAGAGAAATTTCTTTGACGCTCGAATGCATTGCTTCGTTTCGACCTATTCGAACCATTTTGAATCTTTGTTCTGCAAAACAAAAATACATTCATTTCTATAATAACATGAAAATCAGAGAAAACCTCCTACGATAAGTTCATCTCTGAATTTAATCAATTAACATAAATAAAACTTTGATGAACAAAAGTTTTTTTGATTTGGAGAAAAAAAGAACTTTACCACGAGGCATCTGTTGTCGTATCCTAAGCAATCTCAGAGCAAGCTCGTCAACAGCTGCGTTCGAAGGTGCACATAACAAAATTTTTGGAACTGATCGTTCTTTCATCCCTGTTGAGTAGAGTTCTGTGACGATACCAACAATCACTTCAGACTTTCCAGTTCCTAATCAAGAAAAAGAAAACAAATATTGATTAAACATCTAAAACCAAAAAATTTGCCAAGTTCCATATTCAAAGATCAACCTGGTGGTCCTTGGATGAGACAAATCTTGTCTTGTCTTTTCTTGTAGATGTTCGTTGCCTTGATGACCGCCTCTTTTTGTTTATCATTGAGGTAGTTCTGCAAATAAGAAAAAATGAAAGTTGCGAAAATAGATTTCTTTGTCTTTAAATTCGTTTTTTTAAGAAGATAAATTCGTACTGAGGATATTATTTTGTTGTTCATCGAAGGAGTGAACGCATCCAACTGATAATTTTCCACACTAGGACTCAGGATCAGTTTGAACAAAGGTGACTGAGGTAGAAATTGAAGTGCCTGGATGTCCTTCATGAGTGGCCTCAAGTATGTGACAGTCCTCATTCGTTCAATACGGTTTAGTTCAGGAACTGTTGTGAGCGGTTTTGTGTGGACCTTATATGTAATCAAGGCATATGGCTGGTTGACGAATGTTTCTGAAAAAAAAGAAAGAAAGTTGAGTCTCAAATTCTATTCATGATTCAAGATTAAAAATTAAGGTTCAAGATTTTAAAAAGTACCCAGTTCTTTGTTATAGGAAGACGATGCAGGTAAATTTTGGAGTTCAGTCTTGTACATTGTATCGATATATCCAAAAATGTAGCAACGTCTACCAACAGTTTGGTACTGCAAACAAATGAGGTCCCCCAAATTGGAATGAAACTGTCTTTCGAATTCTCGACGGTTAACAATAACTTCTATCATTAGACTGGTGTATCGCTGGTTTGAATTCATCAGAGTTTTCTCCTCTATCGCGTGGATGGAACACTTCACCTCTCGTCTGGAACTGTAAATTAATTTTATTTTAAGTTCTGTTCAAGTTATAGTTATTGTATTATTAATTATATTAATATATTATTGTAATCTTACATGTTTGAAGACTCATATTCTTTCACAAGTTTATGCCAAATTTCTAACCGAAGAATAGGTTTCATGATCTTGTAATAATCATCGTAAGACGAGTAAAAATGTAAGAGAGGAGCGAGCTCGTTTGTTTCGTTGATCGGCGGATCCACGCCCTTTTCCATTTTCTTTTGTTCCTACAAATAAAATTGCATTAATTCATGGTTCGATATTTAGAAGAATTATTAAGGCGGCACTGGCAGAGTTTAAATGCAGATTCAATTTCGAAATCGTTTATAATATGAAAATGTTTAAATATTTTTTTATAATTATCAAGTATTTTTCAAGATAATTTTCCGATTGAGATTTATGATAAAATACAAAATGTATTGAAATGTTCTTCTAGTCTAGTCTAGTCTAGTTCAAAAAGCGAAGAAAAGACATGACAATGCTAAATCGCCATTCTGCGCGTGCGCGAACAACAAGTAGACAAGATGGCGACGATTACAACGTTGCCACTCTTCCATAACTTGTTATGAAACTTCTCATAAACAAGTTCGATTCTGTTTCCTGATTTGTTTCATCAACTGAGAGATAAAGAAATAATATTTTGTTAGATAACTTTTTGTATAGAATTATCTGGCGATAAATTGAATCGTGGACTCGATACTGACATTTTTCTAACCTAAGATTTCAACCCCCAAATGTTGCGAAATGTTTCAAAATGGAGTCATTTTGAACGTCGTCTTTTGGGCGACTCAAATCAATTCATTTTCATAAAAGTGGAGGTATACTCGAATCATTGAAGAATTTACTTGTGATTTGACTGAAAAACTACCTCTGTGATTAGCTCGTTTTTTAGCGATTTTTTTCATAGATATTTACTTCCGTAGCAAAACAAAGATACTTCGTTTACGGTACGGATTTGCATTATTTGTCTTATAATAAACATTCTACTCGGTTACGTTTTTCTGGCCAGTTTTCATTGGTCGTTTCGACTGACCAACAAAGATAACCGAGCGGGATATTTGATGTTAGACAAAGATGTCCGAAACATGCCGGGTTCAAGTTATAGAAAGAACTACTTGATAGTGTTGAATGTCGATTCCTTAACACGTAGAAGACACACTTTTTTTAGTGTGTATGTCTTATTCATATAATAAGTACTTTTGTCTTAGGTGCAAATTAACACCAGTGTGCCTTCCACGGGTCAACGAACGGAAATCTAATTCCAATCAACTTTTTCCTTCAATTCTTTACAAATCAAGCCTACATACAGTTCAACGACAAAATCGTTAAAGGTTAACAAAGTTTACAATAAAATGTAAGATGATAATCCATTTGTTTTTAGTGAATATTCCCCCACTTTCAGATTAGAATTGGCTGATTTTTTTCCGTACCCTACTCTTAAACGTTATTCTTCTGCTACCAGTGCCACCTTAAGATCTACAATTTTGACGTGACAATGTCTTATAAATGGGTGGATACCGGCGGCCATCAGGAAAATGGCGTTATGTTTTAGCGTTACGCTGGCGTAACGCTATGACGTGACGCTACTTTATGGTGATCATTGAGACGTTGTCACGTCAAATTTTGCTATGCAATCCAGTTGCTAGCTACCAGTTTTTAGATGTTGAATAATAACTGCCCGACGAGACTAACCTCCAGCCACATAGGATTCCATCTATAAATATCCAACAAGAATTCTTCCATTTTGTCTTTCTTCGAAAGTTTGCTAGTCTCTTGAATTTTGTGATACGAAGCTTTGTCATTACGTTTTGTCTTCTTGTACCCTTGTACTTTTTCTTGGAAAGAAGTCAAACCATTGATCTGCGGTCTTTCTACCACTTCTTTTGAAAAGGAAACTCGTTTCTTTTGCACGTTCTCAAGATTTTCTTTTCCTTTTTTCAGGATAGGTACTATTGCTCCATTTGCTCGAACAATAACCGGTTTTTTCGCAAACAGAGGAACAGGCGAATCGTTCGTCAAGACCTGGTGTTTCTTCACCTTGTCCACCTCTGGTTCAGTTGTATCTTTCAAGGTGGAAGGTTTTTTTAAGGGAATTGTGTAAGTACTCATTGGCATCTCAGGCTTCTTTTTAACTTGGGTTGGTTTTTCTCCTCGACCCTTGTCTGTAGAAAGGTTTATACTTTCGGACAACAACTCATTACGACTTTTACTGCAAACCTTGACCTTTGGTCTGACTAAGAGCTTTATTTCTGGTTTCTCCACCTCCTTTTTCTCTGGTACGATTTCTTTCAACTTCTCCCTCCTGCGTCTGTTTTTCTCTTCTCTAGACAGCTCATTAGCAGAAGAAGGCAATCCTCTGGATTGAATTACTACTGAACCCTTCTTCTTCATATGCAGAGGTTCTATCAGTTTGCACCTGCTAGGTGGGGAGGGAGCAGGTTTCAGATCCAACTTGGTCAGAGAAACTTTGAGTTCTTTGAGGTGAATTGTATTGTTTGCACAATTCATTGTGGAAGGAATTGGCTCTCCTTTGCTCAGACTAAGTCTGTTTCCGTTCACTTTGGGGATGATTGGTTTAGTTTCTGATTTGAGCCTCGAAAGAGAAAGACTTCTTCCTAACTTCCTTTGCTCAGAAGGCCCTGGAACTTGAATATCTTCTATCTTCTTTTCTGAGCTTTCACGTGATTTTAATTTCAGTCGGTCTTTACTCCTTTCTTTACTAATATCTTTCTTTTCTTTTGAGCTCCTAATTTTATCAGATTCAACCCTACCATTTGAAGATGCGCGTAACCTCGATCGTGACCTATGACTTGGGATCTTCTTTCTCTCGTCTCTTTCTTTCGACTTGGACCTTCTTGTCTTATCATCCACTTTGTCACGTTTTTTAACAAGTTCTTTTTCTGGTTCCTTTTCTGGCCTTCTTTCCCTACTCCTGTGCCTCGAACGACTCTTGTCTTTGGTACCTTCATCCTTCCTACTGCGTTCCCTTTCCGTCCTTCTCTCTTTATCATCCCTGGAAGATCGTTCACTTTTCTTCGACCTCTCTCTTCTTTCTTCATTCTGGTCCTTCTTCGAACTTTTCTCATCTGTCTTAATCCTATCCTTTTCTTCGCTACTTTCTTTACGATGTTCAACCCTCTCTTGAACTTGTGGAATTTCTTTCTCAATAGTTTTCTTTTTCGGTCGTAAATTATTTGCTTCCTCTTCCTCATGAAACATATCATCTTCCGATGATTTAACCTCTTCATGCCCATCCACATCCACTTCCAAAACATCAACTTCCATCGGTTCTGATTTAATAATAAAGTCCTGATTCTGACTCAGTCTCATTTTCCACCGATTTGTGGTTTCTTCAAGATCATCTTCATCGGATGAGATATTTATAATATTATCCTCCTCTTCCTGTATCACGATCTCTTCCTCAGGCTGACCAATTACTATCGAGTCGGAAAAATTGACCACGTCTATTTCTTCATCACTGTCCTCTGCTGGCTCGGATTTGACATTGTCGTCATTGTCAAAAAGTTGAGATTTTGACTTCTCGTCCGGGTCGTTCAAAATTTCAACATAATCATGCTGTGAGAACTCTAGCAGACCGTTCGATTCGTGAGACAAGTCCATGAGTTCAAGTATGTCAGGTACTTCTTCAGGTTCTGGAGCTGGTTTTGGAGCAGGTTTTGGAACTGGATCTGGAGCTGGTTTTGGAACTGGATCTGGAGCTTCTTTCGATCGTTCCAAAGTCTCTCTCGATTTTTTCCCTGGTTCGTCTTTTGACTTTTTCGACGTATTTTTGGATTGATAAAGATCGATCTCGTTTCGATTTAAATGTTCTATTAAAACTATCACTGGCTTTGTAGAGGTATTGAGTTGAGGAACTTTGGTTTCTTTCGTTTCTTTCTTCTGGACGAGCTTGTGAGTCCGTTCATTTTTGGAAGGCATATTGAGTGTGACTGTAAAAAGAATACATGACTTAGATTTTTTTTTGGTATGAAAATAACTGAACCGTTGAGATGAAAAGTGGTTCAATCTCATTTTCAAATTTGTTTCATTTGAAGCTACAAATTGAAACTTGAAAAGAAAAGGATTTAAACTATTTTCGTACTCAACGGTTTATTTGACAAAATATATGGTTAGCTGTTTTTGTTACCATTTGCGTTACTCGAACTAGGTTGAGAAATGTTTGCCACTCCATTTCTATTTCCAGAGCTAAGTCTAATTTCCTCTTTTGTCTTATCTGAAAAAAAAACATCATTTCAATATATTAACATTGAGTATTTAAAAAAAAGTTTTATTCAGTAATAATTTTTACCCCTTTCATTTTGTAAGGCATTCGCTATCGATTGATGTTTGAATTTTCGTGCTGCCTTTCTTGGGATACCATCATCATCCGATTTGTCATCGGCATCATGTCCCTGCAAGAAACAATATTAAAACTTTAATTTTTTCCGAAACTAATTAAAGAATTATATGATTCCACGTTTCATCCTTACAATAAATTTTAGCACACATCTATCATTGTCTGTACTGCCAATGTAAATGACGTCGTCATCTTTCAATTTGGCTTCTACCTCCGCTTTTATTGGCAATCCATTTATCCAGATACCATTCGAACTCTGCAAAAAAGAATATTCATGTTAAAAGACGCAAAATCTTCTTGTCTTGATTTTGTTATCGCAATTTTCTAATCGAAAGATTACATTGATAAAAAAAGTACCTTCAAATCAATAACAGTAGTCTTATTTGTCACAAAGTCATGTTCAAATTTACAGTGACTACGAGATACAACTATTTCAGTTATTATGATATCATTTTTCAGCCCTCTCCCGCATGTCACCTGAAACATAAGAATTTTATCAGTCGAAATTAAATCCAAAAGGATAACTAAAATAATAAAAGGGTTTAACGAAAGAACAAGTAGATTTGAATTATAACCATGAATTTTGTGTACTTACGATAGTTTTTTCTGGTGTAAATTTGAAAACTTCATTCGTATCTATTCTGAGAATGTGACAATTTTGCATGTTCGCTCTTCATTGAACAATGCTGAAACAAAAATATAAACAACGAATTTTATTAAGTTCTTCTGTTACATAAATATATTTTTGTGTCTATCAAAAAATTATCTTCCAATTTCCATCAGTCACAACAATTTACAAACTGTGAGAAAAAAGTGGAATTCTGAAATAAAAAATTTTCTTTTTCATGTTTGTTTATTTTTTCCTCATTAAAACCAATATTATTCTGTAAAAACAAAATTCTTTGTTATGCAAATGGATTGTCTATTTACAACATTTTACCAAACTGTTCAATTCGATTGATTTTTATCGGAGATTTTTTTTTTGATCCCCAATTTTTTACTGTTTTTAAAAAACTTTTCTCAACTACAAAATCATTTGTTTATCCGAAAATTTTCCTTGTACCTTGGAGGTTAAGATTTCCACCATCATTTAATTGAAAACAAAAAACTGATTTGCTAAATTCACAAAACAATTCACTATTGTATAAAACGATCGTTTTTGTCTTGACAATGACCTTGGTAATTGTTGTCAACAATGCGAAATTCCTACCTGCAACCAAATCCTAACCACTTTTCCACAACTTTAACTCCAGCCTTTAATTCGTCCTTTTGAACTTGTTTCCGTGTCTTGTTTGTACAACCGACTAATTTCACCGGCTAAAAATTCAACAATCAACCATAAACAAAACATGTAAACACGCGATCAAGAAGTCAGTCTAAGCTCACGTGTGTGTCGGCGAAAACAAAATAAACAACTGGTCAAATTACTACTTTTTTGTGCACCCTGTGGACCTGTGGAACCGGACACGTGAAACGTGAAATCAAACCAACTCCAACTGACCCAACCAACTTTTTGAATTTCTCTCTTTTCATTTCAGGCTGACAGTTCGGCTGGTGGCGCCACCGTGTTAAATGAAAGGGGAAACAGCGAGATCTGGCAACACTGTAACTGGTCAATGTGCAAGCTACAACTGTGGCAGCGGTGCACCAATCCACCAATTAGTATGGCGTCGAAGATCGTAAGGTGCGTACGAGTCTAAAAGCTAGAGGTAGAAGACACAAGTCACAATCAAGTGGCGCGTGGAAGAAGAAGTCGCTGAAGTTTTGTTAGCTGCCAGCGCGAAAGTGTCCGAGCTCGACCAACAACTAATATGTCAGAAGCGCTCGGCAGTCATTGCTAGTGGCGGGAACAATGTTGGTAAAAACGATAGCGACAGTCCGGTAACAAACGGCGAAAGGAAAATGAGCGCGCTCAAGTCCCCCAGCACCACGGGTACCACGCGTATCATACCCGTCATCGGACACCTCAAATACGAGCACCTCTTCGCCGGCGTGTCCGGCGGTGCCGTTTCTACTTTGATTCTTCATCCCCTCGACCTCATCAAAATACGTTTTGCAGGTTTGTTAAAAAAAAATCATTCTGCTAAAATAATGAACAAAGAAAATTGAATAACAAAAATACAACAGGTCAAACTGACCATGCTTTGAACTTGAATTTTTAAACTCAGTTTTGAGGTTAGGACAGTTCTAGAAAGGAAATTGGAAACGTTAACCTCGTTGTGTTTTTGGCTAATTATGTAAGTTGATTAATTGTCTGTTTTTGTTTTGTTGATTGGAATTAATTTGATATGTCGTAGCACGTGTCAGGGTAGATGTAATTAAGCTGTTTACAGAAGACTAGTTTGGCTCCAGAAAGGAAAGATACACTTGTTTTATTTGGGTTAAGATCATGGTGTGAAATTCAGTGATGCAATTCTAACAACGTCTGTCAAGGGAAATCTGAGAATTTGTTTTGGCATTGAAAATTGTGATTCTTTGAAATGGAAATATGAAATTTAAATATTGTTCTAAACAATTGGGTTTCAGGATTGTTATCAGTTAGTTGCAAAAATAAGGTAAATTGTGCGATTAGACATATTTGGAATTGTAGCATCGAGCCAAGGTCAAGGGAATTATGTCACAGAGAAAAATTTCAGTTCGAAGTTTTTTTTTTCTTTTGGTCACCTTTTGATTCAAGTTTGAATGTTGTAATTTTTGATTGGGTATTGTTTTGTAATTTTCGGTCTATTTATGGATGTTTCATTGATAAATGTTGATTGTTAATTAATACTTAAATCAGTTCCAGAAAATACAGGTATTGAAATAGCGATGGAGTGTTTATTTATCTTATCACATATAACAATTTTTTGTTGAATCATTGTGATGATTATATCTACATTCGGATTTCATTTGGCGACACAAAATCTGGTGGCGTGTCCAAGTTGCGAAAGGAAAAATCAACACAATCTGATAGATTCGGGGCTGAGCAAAATAGTTTTGTTTGAGTATTTTAATTTGCAAGCTTCCAATAATATTTTTCACTGCGATAAATAATTACATTTTTACAAGATACAAAAAGAAAATCATTGTTTTTTTAATAATTTAATAATTTAATTTGAATAACATAATGAAAATAAATGATAACGTAATAAAATTATAAAAAGAATTGTTACAAGTGAGAAATAAAACAAAATATTTAAATATGATGAAATTTTTGTGATAAGTTATTTGGGTAATTTAAAAGTAATTTAAATTTTTGATCGTTATTTGGATTCTTTATAATGTGATAATTGAATTAATTTAGTATATTTATTCTTCTTCAGTGTGAATTGAAAATTGAAAATGAAAATGTATAATGTTTTTTAAACGTTAGAAAATAATGTCCAGCTCTTGATATAACAGAATCAATGCCACGGATCAATCTATACCTTCTTTACGTCACAAACGTCGTTTGTTTAAGTGACGACACTTATTGGACAATTATTTTTATCTCTAAACAATTTTACATCAAAGTTATTTCCAAAGATGTTTCATATTATTATTTTAATATTTAAACAATCCAATCACTTTCTTAATCTGCCTTTTATTCTTCAAGAAATGTATTAAAAATATCTTTGTTATCATAACATTATCGCAACCGTTTCAAAATTGATTCTTTTTTTAAATTAAATTACAAATTGAAATTGCTTGAAATTTTAATTGCGTTCAATTTTCAACGTTATTTTTGTAAATAACGTTGTAATTATTAAATTTGTAAATAACGTTTGTAACTTGTAAATTTGTGATTTGTAGTTGTTCTAATTTTTGTTACGTTCTTTTTTAGATAGATTGGCTTGGTTTTGTTTGTGATGACCCGTTTTGATCTCGGGTCGAACAATCTTGACCCCTTTGAACTCTACGTTTGGTAGATTCCGTACACAACTTTACTACTCTTTATTTTATCAGACAGATAAAGATTTTAAGAAAAGCGTCCGTTTGCGATTGAGATGTCCGTTTTTCGCATTGTTACACAACATTGCAGCGCCTGCCAAAAGCCTTTCACCGTTGCAAAGAATTTCTGACATTGAGAATTTCATCTCGCTGCATCCTGTTTGTTTATTTTCGTTGTCTTAGTCAGCGTTTGAACAAAATTTTTTCCATACCTTTTCAAACTTTTCTTTCATTTTCTCTTTATTTCTCTTTTTTTTTAACTTATCCATTTTTTAATCCTAAAAAAGATACTTCTAAAATTGCAGAAATGATCGAAACTTGACAAAAAAAAATTGAATCTTGATTTTAATTAATTAAATTATAATAATAATAATTTAATTAAATTTCGTTCTTTTTTTTAGTTTTGTTTAATCTGAAATTTTGATTAAATTTTTCTTAATTGAATGACGTGACTTCTTATTTTATACTATGTGTAAATTCGTCACATAAAATTTGTTGGCCAGATATCAAATGAGTGCTTTCGTCAAAAGCACGTGAGCATCTGCGTCTATTTTTTTACAAGAAAAGTAAAAGTGACTGTATAAATGTGCGCCAGATAGACTTTCATTTTTCTTACATCATAAAGTTTTCAACACTTTCACGTGTTTCATCTCATTTCTAAAACCTCAAATCTTAAAAAAAAAGATATAAAAGAGGATTCCGACAAAAGTGTATAAAATTTACAATACAATGTAAATTGTAAATATACAATTTACAAATACCCAATAAAAAATTAAATAATAAAATAATTATTATGATTTGTTGAAAATATTAAACCTGGATGGATTTTTTGGTTACAGTTAACGATGGAAAAACAAAATCAGTACCGCAGTACAGCGGCCTCATCAACGCCTACAAAGTTATCAAAGCTTCTGAAGGATATCGAGGCCTTTGGAAGGGGGCAGCACCTAACATCTTGGGATCCGGCTTTTCTTGGGGTTGTTATTTCTTAATGTAAGTAAAAAAATCAAAAATAGATTGAATTTACATACAACTTCATTTATAAAAGCTAAAATTGTGTTCTAATATTTGATCTGTTACTTTTTAGTTATGAAAGTATAAAGACTTGGATCCAAGGTGGAGACACGAAGAAACCTTTGGGACCGATGCTGAACATGTTCGCAGCAGCAAACGCCGGGATACTGACCCTTTTCATGACGAACCCCATCTGGGTGGTAAAAACGCGCCTTTGTTTGCAATACGCTAGCGACGTTCAGCTCGAGGAGTCCAAAAGATATTATGGAACCAGGGATGCTCTCGCAAAAATCTATAGACACGAAGGCATCCGAGGACTTTACAAAGTAATTATAATTTCAATCTCAAAAAAATGAAATAGCAAAGAAACAATTGCTAAACACAACCAAATTTTAAAAAAATACATTTTGAAAACAACAAATTATAAAAACGAAAATAATTTGTAAAAAAAAAAGTTTGCTTGAAATTGTTTAGTGTGTATATGTATTTGGTAGCATATAGTTTCAGGCAAATATTTTGCTTGGTTGTGTTTCATAATAGGATTGAGGATGTCAGAGTCGAGATAATGTTATAATAAGTCAATGCGATAGCGATGGTTCACGACAATTATCATTCCAGGATTGTAATTAAACTTGAGTTTATGATTGAATAGTGAACTTGTTGTCGTTATAGCCGATAGACAAGATAATGCTCTGGCATTGACTGATCAGTTTGTTGGTTGTTACAGGGGCTTGTTCCGGGAATGTTCGGGGTCACTCACGGTGCTATACAATTTATGACCTATGAAGAAATGAAAAACAGATACAATCAGTATCGGAACCTTCCCATCGACAATAAACTCGTAAGTTTCATTCGGGTCAATAACATTTTTTTTCAATTGATCCAATACACAATCATCTAATTATAAATTTATGTATATAATACGAAATACAAATTGTGACGTTTCGAGTTCTGAGAATAAGTTGAATTGATGTAATTGAACAAATATTATAAAATTGGGTTTTTATGTTTTAGCACACACTCGAGTACATCGGTTTTGCGGCGTCATCCAAAGTAGTAGCAGCAGGACTCACGTATCCCTACCAAGTGATTCGGGCTCGTGTACAAGACCATCACCACAACTACAAGAGCACGTGGCATTGCGTGAACGAGACCTGGAGGTTAGAAGGAGTCAGAGGGTTGTACAAGGGTTTCACGCCCTACCTCTGTCATGTCATACCAAATATCACAGTGGTGCTCCTCTTTTACGAGGTGTTCGCCAACCATTAACTCCGACCAATCACGCGACCTCACCTGATTCGTCCATTTATTTGTTTTGTTTTTTTTTCTTTCAATTAAAAACACGCAATTTAAAACAAAAATGATAACATTAATTGGTTCATTTTTATTTGTATATTTTTTTGCTATCTACAAGGGTGATACGTAGTTGCGCCGAAAGAGATAATTTGAAGCGCTGAATTTGATATGCAGTTGCGCTGATTTTTGTAGTTCACTTTGAGCTCAATTGCGCAGAATTTTTTTCACAGACAAAATTTATAGGAAAAAAAAACGAACTAAAACTCGGTTTTTTGACATTTTTTTAAAAATAATAAAAAAAAAAGCTGAATAAGCCACTGTACTTGGTTTGTGTAATTTGATTTTAAATCGAATGTTTCTGATTTCTTTTTTATTTTAAATCGACTATTTTTGCAAAAAATCTGGTTGATTTTTAAACAAACAAAAGAGCTACGCAACTCGGTGTGCGTGGTACTATTTTTGCAAAAACTCTGGTTGACTTTAAAAAAAAACAAAAGAGCCACGCAACTCGGTTTGCGTGGTATTATTTTTACAAAATCTTTAATTGACTTGAGAAACATTATATTCATAGAAACGTTGGGCGCAACTGCATATAAAATTTTTCAACACAATTGAGCTCAATCTGAACTACAATTTTTTATCAGTTTTTAAGCAATCGGCGCAACTAAGCACGCCCCATCTATAATATTGTAATACGACGTTTTGTACTGTTCTTTGTCGATCGAGGTCAACTGTTTGAAGAAAGAAAAAAAATTGACTCTCCATTAAGTATTATTGTCCGATTTGTTAAGTAATTTATTGCTCAAAGATATTAACGTTTAGGCAAAGAAACTGAATTCGAGTAAATGATTATATATCAGTGGTTGTTTTACTCAGAGAGACAATAACGAAAGTCGGGAGCGTGATTTTTTTACCAGCACGTCTCTTTTTTAATTGTTTATTTATCTTGACAAATTCGATGTACTTGAAAGTTAGTTTGTTCGTTTTTTTTGTTTATTATTTTGTAATTATGAAAAGTGATTGATGAGTTTAATCGCGACTCAAAATTACAGTTCAAATGCACAATCGAATTTCGAAAAATGGATCTAAGCTAAGCTGGTTTTAGTTCTGATTAAGTGCAGGGTGGGGGGGGGGGATTCATTTCATTTATCATCGGTAACAAGTCAAAAATTCGTTTGTGGATTTCCACATTCGATTCAATCGTTTACTTTTTGATTGACTCCTATTTTTTATCACACATTTTAAACTTCGCACATCTGATGGGTTTTTGCATTTGTTTTCAAACAAAAACAATCGTAGTTGTTGCGCTAAATTGACGCAAAAATTACGACACCTGGACCTATTGCCCCTCTGATGACAGTTGAAACAACCATGTCACATCCTTAACATGCAAATTACCTTTAGATTTCTATCATTTTCTTTTTTGTTGCATTTCTCAGTCAACGGTTTTTTTTCTCTGTCTACCAATCTTCCTGTACTCGATGTATGATTTTTCGAATTTTCAAATAAATTTGTGGCAGGTCCACTGTGCATCCAGAGGCCAGTTTTTGTCTCCCGATTGTCACTGTGAATCACCAGCAGTACGATTTATTTTTTTTGAAATTGGACATTGTTTTAGATTTCCTTTTTGATTCATTATTGTTACTTTAGAACAATTATTGTTATATATAATATGAGAATGATTGAAATATTGTTAATGATCGTACGTTTAATTGTCTTAATTTTTGCGTCAAATTTGCATGTCAACAGTGATCGCGGTGCAATTTTTGAAAAACAAAAGAAAAATGTTGGTGATCAAAATTGTATTGCTGGTGGTTGTGTTTGCAGGGGTGAAGGATGGCGTGGATTTTACAAGGGATTGAGCATTAATTTGGTTCGTGTCACGCCTGCCACGGTCATTACATTTATCGTTTATGAAAACATGAAGCATTTCCTGCTGAGCAGAAAGGGCTAAAGACTTGCCATGGGATAAGGAAGGCGATGCAGTATCCAAAACCAACTTTTCATTGTTCCTGATTGTTCCTGAGTTCGACTGAAATTGATGCGTAAAAAAAAAAAAAAAAAAAAAAACCAAAGATGAGAATCAGCGAATTACAAATAGTCTTTAA
>JAAMPD010001991.1:0-18248 GCA_025266255.1 Trissolcus basalis | reverse complement strand
TCGGTCAATACAAAAACAAGAAAAATAAACCTTATAAAACTAGTTTCCCCCAATTTTAGGCAAAAATGAGTTATATTTTTTTCTCCGTGTATATAAAATATTTATAAAAAGCGGCAATAAGAACACTAAATTAGAATATATTTTGTCGGATATATTTTCATCCGTGAGGGTTGATATAAAAGACTTTTTTATTAATAGATTCCAGTTATAAATTATTGTTATAAGTTGGTAAAAAAAATTTGAAATCTTACCAAGTTAGCATTTAATTTATATTTTCTCTCTTAAAATAACTGATAAATATTCAATTTTACTTGAATAAAAATAATTTTTTGATGATATAATTAAAACAAAACTGAACAAAAGAATTTGACACGAGATAAATGAAATCTGTCAAAGTTAGTATCAAGGGAAATGTTTCTGATTCCTCAGTCACTTATTTCTGGATACATTTTTGTTGGGAAAGAGTACGAAAACTTGTAATAATAATAAATAGGTGAAAATCAAAATAGATCATAGATAGACAATTTTAATTATCTCATTCTTGTTTCATTCATTTTCTTCAAGGAAATCTTGATTTCTACCATGGTCGACTTTATTTCGTTTGAACCTGTCGATACCATTGATAGTATAAAACTTATTGAATTGACCGAGTTGCAGTTGGTCCAGCGTCAAGTATCGCACAAAATGGCGACCTCTCAATGTGCATAAATATCTCTATACAGAAAACAGATTTCGTTTACGTTTTCTCTCAACTATAAATACGTGGTGCCAAGAGTGAAGCATGAGAAAGTTTATAGTTAAATAAAATTAATGGGAAGGCATTGTCCTCAAACATCGTGGAAATTTTCTCTATTCAGTTAAATCGAGAAAAAAATCGTTGTAAATTGTTATTTTTTTTCTTATTATTGTGCACAAAAAGCTAGTGACAATAACAGTAGATTTTCTAAGAAAACATTTATTTGAATTTGTATACGCTACATAAAAATTAAACTATTCTAAAATTAAATTGTTCAATGTTTTTTTGATTCTGGGAAAACATTAAACTGTAAAAAAAGTTTTCAACGTACAGTAGTGAAATTTTATGCATGAAATCAATGTTTTTTCAAGATGATTAGAAATTTCCGTTTTTTTTCATTTGATTGAAATAAGTTAAATTCAAACTTTGTTTAGTGTGAACATAAAATTATGTAAAGCAAACACATTAAAAAACAATTACGAACATCAAAGTAAAGTTTTGCTCGCGTGAACATAATATTTTATGTACATAGTCGTGGTCAATCTAATGACCTATTACCGCGTACTGCATTTGTCTTTAACTTGGTGTCACATTAGCGAAGGGACTCGATAAGAAGCGATTTGGTTTATTGCCGGCCGATGTATGTACATCAAAATTGGCCCTGTGCCACGAACAAACCAGATGATGATAACTCGAGACTATATCATTGTCAATGACGTTCCTTTAGATTTCTTGAAAACTGCATTGGCACGAATACCTAATTTCACTACTCACATTTTTATGTATTGATTAATCCAGAGTTGTAATTTTGTTCTGAATAAATTTTGGACCTGGCCTAGAAACTACAGCTCAAGGCTGGATTCTGACTAGCGAGCCCAATCAGGGACTTTTACAAGATGTAACGCTTGGATTCGATATGACCTTAATAAGAAATTTTGGAATATTCTGATAGGAACCTGACGAGATAACTTCATCAGTTGTAACCAGATCAGATCCAGATAAGATTTCTATATTAGAGCCCTATCAGTTGAAGGACTTGGATGCAATAAGTAGCGCTCGGAAGGATTATTTTTTTTAAATTGAAGAAATATTGAAAAAAATTTTAATTTCAATATATTTAGAAACAATGTTGTTTGTAATAATCTAAAGAACAGTTTCATTAAATAAGGTATATTGAAATTGAAAATTTTCTCGATATTTTTTAAATTGAGAAAAAAAAATCTATTGAGCGCCTTAGTTTACTTATTACATCCTACTCTTCAGTTCTTGATTTCCAATTCATATCATCGCAAGATCGAAATTTTTGTTTTATAAATGATTAATTAGCAATGTTTGAAACTGGTTTTATGATAAGGGCCAAATTGAATTCAATTGTTACATACAGTGTAAGCATCAGACCATGATCTGATCGAAATAGTGCCTGATCGGGTTTTAATTTAGAAAATTAAAATCCATTTTTAGTAGATCCACCCAATCAGGGCCAAATTAGTTTGAGTTGGCGTTTACATCAAATTTCTACATGAGAACATTTTACGCGTTAATTTTCACGCTGTTGATTGATTATAGATTGCTGACAGGTTAACGTAAATTCGCAATGTTATTTGCATTGTAACAATTCACTTAATACGAATACAAATTGTGTTAATCAATTTTCATATTACGCATCGAATATAAAAATTTTTATGAAAACCCACACGTTATTATAAATATAATATTACTCGGTTAAACATTTTTTTTGTATTTATTAAATTATTTTTTTTTTTTGCAAATAACATTATGAGTGTTAGTTTTCATAAATTTGTATACGGAGAAAAAAGTTGTAATAATTTTTATCACAATTTGTATAAGTTTTACCAAACATTTTTATAATTGGAGGACAGATCCATTTTTGATAAAAATTAAAAAACTGTTTAGTAAAAAAAAACACAAAATTGAAAATTTATATTAAATATTTAGTCATTATCATGAAATGGTTTTAATTTTGCCAAAAAGTTTGATAATTTCTTTTTAAAATGATTTTTGTCCCTCACTTATAAAACTGTTTAGTAAACATTATACCGATTCTGTAAAATTATTAAAAAATTAAAAAATTAAAATTTTTAAATTATTAAACTTTTCTCTCCGTGTATATTTTCTGCAAAAGCCAAATTTATAAAGAATCACAGAGAAGAGAAATTATTTTAAATCAATATTTTTAAATTATTAAACTTGAATTACTAGATAAATTCATTGGTGAAAAAAATTTAGTTTTATTTCAAATAGTGCAGAGCCGGGATATCACATAACTGCACAGGAATTATTCCAAACCACAAATAAAATGAAAGGTGACAAAGAGAGAACAGCGACACAAGTCGAGAGAATGAAATATTAGTTTATTGTTAGATGTTCTTGAATAGCGAACACATTCGGCGGTTTTTTCACAATCGATTTTTATCCCAATACAAACTTTTCTTCGCGTTAATAGAATATATGGTTGTGTAGATGTTCGCTGGCAAGATGATTCGATAAATAGAAGCTGATATTCTATTCAATGGTATCTGATTTCAAAAACGATTGGGGTCCTTGGCACGTGACCATATTGTTTGCTAAAATCGATTTTAGTTCTTAGACATGCTTTATGTATGTAATGAAAAATGCTCGATTGATAAGTCCTAGATTTTTCAGCATTCTCATGGTACATTTTCATGGTACAACATTGTTACACTTTTAGAGGCAGGAATTTGCAAAATTTTGCTTCTGGTCAAATTAATAAAAATACAAAACAAAATGATTTAAAGTTTCACTGCTCATGAATTCATGTAATGATTAAAGTCTGTTATTATCACAATGGCTGGCTCACATGTTATCGTTCAGTACCGTAATATTCGATTATTATGTTCACAAAATGAAATTCTGATGTATACGGGTTGTACCAGGCGGCTATTTGCCGTCAACGCCCCATGTCCAAAGGCTTTAGCAGGATAAGAAGCTCAATTTATCTCGATAAAGTTTTATCTCTACAATAGTGGCATCCAAAGGTATGAGGTTAAATCGCTTTCACCAAAATTGCAAAATTTCATTTTTTTCTCTTCCGCAAATTCGACATCTTTTCAAAACAAAATTATATCTCGGAATAAAAGTTTTTTGAATAACTGAATCAACCTTTGGCAAATAATGTTGTATTCCAGTTCATATTCAAATTTTATTAAGTTTTTTTTTATAAAATTCAAATAGTTTGGAAAGGAAATAAATATTAAAAAATTGCGTACGTTCAAAAATTTTCTTTTATGTATCAATGCTGTGCTTAAATTTTTACATGAAATTTAATTTAATTTCTAAAAAACGAGTTGAGGCTTATCAAACGATTTTAATGTTCTCATGATCATTTTGGTAAGGTTTTTTGTTAGAATTTTTATTACAACAAAGCTATAAAGCTCATCCATGCTAAAATTTAAAATTATTCTAAGATTACCCACGAATTTAAATGCATAGTTATGGTGATGCACAAGCCCTGCAATCGTTGAACGCTCACGTAATCGTCAGGAATGTGGAGTTTATGAGGCACAGATAAACTTCAAACTGATCATTCTGACAGACATCAAAGGTCTTGAATTCAAATCTTTTTCTCTCCACCAAGTAATATTACACCGAAGACAAACGTACTTCGGTAGTCACAAGGAATCTAAAAATTCTTTTCGCGCCTCCATTTTTTATGGAAAACTGATTTTTCCCGTTTGAATGTTTCATTACGCCAAAACTAAATTCAATGTATTATTCAGTGTGCGTTTAATTGCCGAAGAGAACTTGTATATATTGGATTATTTTCAACAAGTAAAGCTACTTACGAATAAATATATATTTTATAATTGAAGTTAAATTATGTGCTTTCAACAGATGAGTAATTTTTTATATCTCAAATGTTTTTCCATAAGAAACGTAGAAATAACCAATGGCATAACATAAAATGGTATTACGAAATATTCGAATATTCAATTTACCGTTGAATTTCATACTTTGCAAAATTATTGTTGTTAAATTACATTTATTTTTGAGTTGTAGAAAATTCAAAATAAAAAAGGAGTTATTTCATATTATATGTTGTATTACGTAACAGGCACGTTCGAATTTGAATTTCATCGCGATTGCCATTGGTCTTGAGTAATGTTTTCAAACTTTGAGGTTGACATGTCATTCTGGTTTTAATGGTGAAAAAGTATCTGTACAAAGTTGTACGAAAGTTGATTAAAATCTCCCCTTTTTTTGTTTAGTTTTAAACCGAGTATTTTTATTTGTCACGCGTGCCACGTAACAATATTTTGTTAAATACGACGGTACAGGTTCATCTTAAAAGGCACGAATTCACGCTTTTGGCATGAATTTGCTTTGAACAAACCAAATACGATCGATATCGGTTCAGAACAAACGTAAACGCTCTATTGGATCTCATGTGATAGGTCTGTACGAATGAAGCCGGAGATTAAAGCTGGTTGTTACTCTTGAAATGACAAACAAATATATACTGCACGGTTTGAGTGACAAAGTTACGCAACTGTATTGCTTAGGTTCATAAAGAGCAGTCATACGAAAAAATTTCATTTTCTACCCGAGTACTGTTTTATAAATTCATAAATAATGAACGCTGTACTTTTCATCCTCGATTAAGTTCAATTATTTAATAAGGTACAAAATAATTTGAAGTAAAATAGCATTTTTTTCGAAATAAACAACTTGTTACAATTGAATTATTTAATTGGATTAAATGAAATATCTATAGAAACAATTTTATGAACAACTTGACGGACAAAAATTTCGGGCTTTAAATTACATTTTCTGAATCGCATTCCGTTGTGTCTGCTTTCACATGTAAAGGACCCCAAAATCGTTCTTTCTGCTGACTACCATGCCTTATATAACGAAGATACCGTTTGATGTTAGCAAATATTAAATTAAACTTGCTTTCTAGTGAGGTTTTACGTTAATATCAAAGGATTTGAGATATTTTCGAAGAGCGACAGCTGTCCTACAAAAGCACTCCTGGAATCTTTCAATACACAAAACAAAATATGTTGGAAATTAACTAATGCACGTGTTACAAAAGAGTTTTAATCAAGTAACATACTGTAATTTACTAGAAATCTCTCTTCTGGGTTGAAACTAAACGAGGTTTTAAATTCCTTAAATGTTAATTATCAAACAAAAACAACCAAAAAAAAAGAAAAGTTTTAAAAATTATTTATTTCGTTCTAAAGATTTTTATTATTCATTTATAAAATTTTAGAAAAAATAAATAATGATTTCGTTTTTAAGTTTGTATAAAATCTGAAATCTATGAAAAATACATTTTTATATAAAAATCTATAAAAGTTCCAGCTCTATGACAACTTTGCAATTTAAATTACAAGTTATATTTAATGAATAAAATCAAATATAGTTCATGATTTCATTGGAAATGTCATTTGAAAAAAAAAGTATATTTTTTTAAATCAACAATTGAAATTTTTTTTATCATATTTGTAGAGATATTTTAAAATTCAAAATTACACTTGTAATCAATCGCAACCGTTGGTGTATAAGCTAATGTTAAAATCGATACATGAATTTATCAAATACACTATGTTTGTGTTCATATGCAACGTATACCAGAGCCTGTTTGCTAGTTGGAATTGCCAAGAACTCGTTGCCGTTAAAGCCCGAGTGAAAATTATTCGTACAAACAGATAGCTACGTGAAGATAGACAGACTGACGAGACAGATATGCAGATGCTTGACGAATAAATAACACCGAGTCGTTCTCAAATAATTGCGCAATTGAATTTGCGCCGGCAAGGTCGTTTTGACATGTCCTATTCAAAGGCACGTCGACTTTGCGCCAATTTGTCACTAAGTGTTTGGACAATCAAAAGCTTTTTACATCTCTGAATTAGCATGAAAAACGTGACCGATGTTAATTTCAAAGAATTCTCACAAGATATGATCAATTATTTTTGCATGAATAATCTGTATTATTTTCTTTCGTTCAAACTGATTTATGTAGTTAGAGTTTCCAGAAGAATCCCTTAAATCGATTTCGAGATTTAATATTCAGATCATTATATAAATTAATATTACTGTTTAACAGTTTAATATGTTTACATTGTAATTATTAGTTGGACTGAATGTTGATCATTTCATAGTATAAACAACATCCTCATGTCCGATTTACAGATGACAAATTTGACTACATTATACGAATACCAATGTATATACATATATATAATCTATATAGATATATATGATTCGCTCCATTTAGTAACGTATATATTTTGTTTTATAATAACAAATGTACCAGTCGTAACATGTTGTTTTAAATTAAGAATGAAAGAAATCGTTGGGAGTAACAACGTGAGTACGAAATGACATATTTTCATAACATCTGAACTGAATTGGAATACAGCCAACTGGTGGAGAAACTAAGGAGTTGAAAAACAAAAACAAACGAAGGCCATGTCTGTGTTAATGAAATAAAACGTTTTATCATAATTATATGCGTTCAAAATTAATGAACATCGTAAAACTTAAAGGGTAGAAACTTAATAAATAATATAAGGGTAAGCATAATTGCATAACTCACAAAAACGTAAACTCAGGTACAAACTTAAGATAAATAATTCCGAAGTTCCGAGTGCGGTAACTGTTTCGTAATGCATTCAGCCGGATGAAATTATTTATGCGCATTCCTTTTAGGAAAAGCGTGAGCTTCGGTGTTGGCCCCTTATAATTTTAAGCGAGCCGTTGTTTGTCTCGAGAATTGCATGTCCAAGTAATTTTATTGCTTCGAATTCTCTCGTCGTTCTCAGTGCATCCTTAATATGAGTTAATTTGTCGCACACGCACATGTTCCAGCAACACGATGACAGTCGTAATTTTGTGTAGTAATTTTAAATTAAAAGCTGTTTTAAAAATGGAATACAAAATTCTCTGCTTGTGAACAAAAACAAAATCGTGGTTCACATTACAAAATATCACAAAAAAATAAGAATCGCTTTTATATATCTTTTTTACCTCTTTTGATTTTTATAAATTTGTACACTTTTGTCTTTAATATTTATTTTCTCGATCAAAACTTCCCTTTAATATTTGAACATTTAGAAAAAACAATTTTAATAGATTTTTTTACGTGTTGTTTTATTTGATTATACGCTGTATTCAAACTTCGAACGTATTTTTTGTAGAACACGTTATTTTCATATTGCGAAAAAAAAACTTTGAAACGATTATTGTGAACGGAAAAAAATATCCAACAGTATTATCCTGTGTGAGCTTGGAATGAAACTGTGAAAAATTTATAAGTTAAATCTTGAAGCAATATTTCTCTTCGTACAATTACGATCAAAATTTGCAAGATTATTTAAGACAATATTCTACGAAAATTAGAGTCAAAATATTCAACAATTTTGCAAGGTAAACAAAATTTTATTCATAAATAAATATTTTGAATTGCAAAATAATCTGTTTTTACATTCAAGAATATTCTTCATTATTTTTTTCTCAAAAATATTAATCTTGAGGCATGCAATTTCTCAAACAAGAAATGAGTTTTTTTGAACTGAGGTAGACACGAGGACGTTCATGTTGAATTAGTAAAGAAGTTAGCCATGTACAAATAAGAAAAATCCGACCTTTGAGAATTAGTTTATTTTAACTACCTTCGAAAACTGGTCACTCTCCTCGTTGAAAAAAAAAACGAAAAGTTTTTAACGCAATTTTCTGACTGTGTAGCATACGATTTTTCGTATTAAGAAACCTTTGTCTGCAAAGGTGCAGAGTACTTAAGCGTCAATGATCACCGTATCGTAACTAGAGTTTTATCGTTTGCAAGTTTAATGGATGCCGCAAAGTCTTATTCGCCTGAGAGCGCTTTTTTCGCACGCTGAATAAGACGCGAAATGAGCAAGTAGACGGAAGTTGGACAAATGGAAAAACGTGGTGCAAAGAGGCAAAAGGGACGTTGTGCAGATAAAGGACCTGGCATAAAAAAGTTGGTTGTGGAAAGAGGGCGAAAATTACTCACGTACGGAGCGGTCCGCCGGAAACCTAAACTCCGTCAGGCGCAGACGTCATTTTTTCGTCCGTTCACTTAGTTTTCTGCTTCATTCGGTGCTTACGTTTTCCGGATTCTTTTTTCCTTCTTTCAGCTCGAGTCAATTTTAGTTGTTTTGCAAAGTATGTCGGAGATAAGTGGTGCTGGATACAATTTGACTGCTCTTCATACTTTTATATCGGTGTTATAAAAAAACTGTATCAAAAATAACACTGTCCACAACAGAAATGAAAGGAAAACCATGTAAATGGGTCCTTGTAAAAAATTCGATTCGACGTATTAAATTGACACAAAATTTTGTTATAACATGGACAATTTTTTAAACATATATTTGTATACACTTTTAACATATAGTTTATTCGACTAAATATAAAAATGAAAATTTATATCATTCTAAATCAAATATATGACAAGCGAATATTTAAAAAGCTTTATTTTAGCATTGTGCAAACTTTTTTTATTGAGAGAAAAAAAAAATTTATTCAGACCTATATTTCTCCTAGAGGATTCAATAAATTGAAATGGTACCTTACTAGATAATTCATGCTGATCTTATTGATTTCGAGCTTATTTTAATAACAAAAGTATTTATAAGATAAATTCAGACATATATGTCGAAACTAAATGTCCTTTACTTGAATAATTGCGTATAAAGTGAATAATTGAATAAACCATTTTTTGAATACATTATTTAAACAAAAATAATAGTAAGATGTTTAACTATTTAAACAAAACTTATACAAACGAAATATATGAACTCGATTGTTTTGATTAAGACAGACAGAAATGAACAGTTAATGGATTTGTCACAATGCCAACAGTTCTGAGATCGACATATTCGAACTCACTTCAGTTTCTTAATCTATCTGTTAGATCAGAGAGATTGCCAATTTTCATAAACAAACATAATAAAAAATCATTGTTATCCGCAGTTAAAAATGAAACTAAAAAAAGGTAAACTTATCAAACCTCATGAATTGCAATTAATGTAAAATTAAATTTTTTTCTCTCAGTATTTTTGTCAAATAAATTGAAAAATGAAAAACCAAAACTATACTCTAACTTTTATATCTACGAAAATATCATTGATGCTTTCTCTTAAGAGTACACTCGAGCTAATCGTGAAAACGTTATCTGGTATTTACAGGGCAAACCCCATGGGACGAAATTATCCAGCTTAGTGTGATTACATTAAATATGACGATGTGCGTTCTAGGTCATGTGTGCTAGTATCCGTGCTGTTGTGTTTGTGTGTGTTGCATTATGCGTGTACACGGGTTGCAGTCCGACCGCAGAGCGAGCCGCACTACTGGTTGATTTATCGCACCGCCGCTTGTAATAATTTACGAACGGAATCTTTCGTAACCAGATTCAACCGAATCACGCGATAATCCCTTTTTTCCCTCATATTTTGTAAGACCCGTGCGAAATATTATCCCGCAAAATAACATTTCTAGCGAAAAAAAGTTACTTGAAATAAGTCGCGTTTTATTTGTTTCGTTAGGGTTTTAATGTCTATATATTCACTGAGATACTGCTTCTAGATGCTAAGATTCAGGATTCTCTATAAAACAAGTTATATAACTTTCAGATGACAAGAAACAAGTAACAACAAGAAACCTCCTTCGGTAACAAGTTTTAAAATGAAAATACGAAAAAACGTAAAGCATTGAATGAAATATTTTCAAACTATTTGCCGTCGAGCATCAACTCATTTATGCACGTTATATTTTAGTCACGCCACTGTTTTTTCACATCGAACACTAATGGTTCCGCAATTAAGTCGATTGGTGTTAATATTAATAACAGCATACAGTAATTGATGTATTTGAAAAAACAACTTGAACATAATTAATGATGTAAATACGAACAATTTCATAACATTTTTTGAAGAAACAAAACAAAAATTTGAAGATATTCAAAATTAATTAGTTTGTACATCAGTTTACATTTATTCATATCAATATGTATATTTTATCATACTAAGTAGTTCGTAATGTAAACCCAACAATTGCTTACAAAAATATACATGCCACATTAGATACAGTGTCCCATTTCTCAATAAAATATTTATTGGCTCGCAAAGCTATAACTAATCGCTATTTAACCTATAGACTTCTCGAAGTAAAATAGAAGTAATATTGATTGCAGCACATCAAAAAATGTTACAGCTGAAAAGCTCGGCTGGTAATAAAATAAGCATAAAAAATGTAATCAGTTTTCAGTATTGCGATATATTTCTCTGAGCTTTGCCATCTTCATCCTTTGTTTCAAACTTTCGTGAAGCTTGGAGCATGTAATTTCTTTATCATGGATTAATGCCAATAGGATTTACTTAGCAGGCTGAATTAACTCTGAAAACATCATCCGATTTACTTGATATGACATTGCCTAAGAGTATTCATTACACATCCTAGTTGAAACTACTTACGGACTGGTCTGGGCATACCGTGGGCCTGATAAGATTGTCTGGTGTGGTTTCAAGAGGGCAACGCCCGTATATTGGACTCGTAATTGAACTTGTTTTTATCAAAGTGAAAATTTGTACGAATTCAAACGCGTTAACTTTTTTCATCCGTTTTTATAAATCGAGTTTTACATTCATCAGCGTTACATTCATACACGTTTTTTTATTCAAACTTCATGGTTCGAAACGAAACTTGAAATTTCTATTTCAGAATTTGTGCTCCATGTGAAATACCCGGCAAACATAATCACTTAAGCGTTATCTTTCATAAAATTATCCTACAATGTCGTAGAGGACTTAAAGGAATTAAACGGCGGTAAATGTCCGGTAGAACGATGACATAGTAATGTAAGGCTGTGACGAAATTGCTCTGTACCAAGCGGAGGCAAAATAAGTTAGCTAAATTTGAGCAAACTGAAATTCGTGTTGGTAATGTTCCATTGTGTAATGTGGAAAATTTTCGATATTTATAAGATCGAATTTTTTTTTCAAAAATGAAACGTTCCTGCACAAGCACTTCGAGCAAGCTAGTAATTTTGGCACATAATAGACAACAACTGAATCCTTTTAGTCGGAGCATTACACAGTCTTCTAAGACTTCCTAATTAGTAACGAGCATAAAGAGCCTTACTCCGCAAGCATAAATGAGAAAGGAAACTTGTAATGAACTCACTCCCACTCACTACTTAGCCCTTTAATAAGTCAAGTAGCAAATTACACATACACGCTAACGTCATATACATTCGGTTCTATTTAGGAATCTTCATCTGATGGATATGGTTATTCATGCTAAGTTAATTATCCTTGATGGAGTAACATTTACAAATTAACTAATTGGTCCAATCTTCTTTCGGCAGATTCAATTAGCTCTTTTGTAGTATTAGTTTGATAATCCCTATACATCAATTCAGATATTCATTTGTACGTAAACATTTTTCATTTACTGTTGAATTTACTGTTTATTATGATTTTTATATTTCATATCCTGCCAATATCTCGTGCAAAAATACTTTTTGCGGTTTTCTTCATCACTCAGCTTTTCACACTCATCATGTTATTTTTTTATTTTTTATTTATTATTTTTTTTTTTACAAATATGTGTTCAGCACGTACTCGGTCAGTATAGTCAAAGCTGCAGCCGTCAGTCACTAACTTGCAAGATCATAAAAGGTACTATAACGTTTTAACAGGCGTCCGTCGCAAATTTCACTTCTGCTCTTCATGGTTTCATCCATAATTTATAGAACTTTATCATCAACAAATATGTATGTGCATAAATTGCTCGTACCAATTGGGGTACATGAAAAGTAATCATATAATGCACAGCAGCACTTTGATGCACGGGCTACAATCACTTGAGTGAAATAATTTTTCGGTAAAAAATTTCATTGATGAGAATAAAAAACAATCGGATCGAATTTTTTGGAAGATAAATTTTAACTAAACGAGTAACAGAAAACGTTATTCGTTCAAAATAATGCATCAAATAATTTTTAAAACACATTACTGATTACAAAACATATTTTAACCGCAAAAATTATTCAATTATTGTGAAAAAATGATGAAAAAATATTTGAATTTTTCCCTTCACTTTTAGTATGGTTTTATATTTACAAAAACAAATGGATCTTTATTATTAGCTACTAAAAGAACTATTTTAGATTAGTGTTAGTATCTAATATTGCAGAGCTCTTCTTTCTTCCGCGTGAAAAAAAGTTGAAAAAATAGAGTAGAAAAAAAGTAGAGAAGAAAAAGGAATCCTACTTATTTTAAAATATATATAGAACCGCATTGAAAATGTGCCACTAACATCCGAATCACTTAAATATTTGAATGATACTCTGCTGAATGCTATAAAATGTTTACGGCCGAGAAGGTGTAAATGTCCTGTGTTCTAATCTTCAAAATAAAGTAAAGTTTTTTTATTATTCCTTTTTTCAATTTCCTTTGGAATTTGTTTTAATATATATTTATATATGAATGTATATATGGATAAAATATGTTTCTCGGTTCATGTATTCTTTAGTTTTATACAATATTTTTACAATATTACTTTGTTTCTAAAAGATACATTCGTTCTGAAAAAGTACAATAGAGAGAATTAATCAAATATCAGCAATTACATCATCGGTGCATTTTCACACTGTTAATCATTGATAAATACATAGATCATAATATGCATATTAACATAACAAATAATGCTGTAATTATATAATATAATTAGTTATATAATAAGCCAATTAGAAGAAAATTAATGATTTTATTAAATTATTTATTCAAAACAACTTGGAGTATTTTAAATTAGGTCATTCATTGATTTACTTTTTTTTTTTTAGAAAACAATTAACACATTGTAACATTCTACTATTTTCGAAAGCTCATAATAGGTTAAGCAGCAATTTAATTTTGTCAGTAACAGTGTTTAACCACACGTTTTGTTCGTTATCTTGAAATCAGTGTAGCAACGTATGTTGCTGTAGCGTCAACCCCAGGCTGCGTCCTTTCATTAGAGTTACACCGAGAATGGAGTAACGGCTCGCGTCATCGAATATTCGGCGTTCGCAAACGTGACGGACTTTAATTAAACATCGTAAATTCCAAAAGCTCTCAAATGGCGTGAGGCAAAAGTCAAGGCACTTTGCGAAATTGTAGTGGTTTTCCACGAGTTCCTGATGTTTTCTTTCATTTAACCCGAGTATTTCTCGACCTCTCACTATTTTCATCTCATTCATACAAACAATGTTTGTAATTTCTTACACGCCATCAGTTATTTTACATTTTCCTATCAAAAACAATATTGGACTCGATTTTATATGACAATTAATATAAAGATTGGCAATAATAATGAAAATTGCATACAATAATAGTTTTCGTAATTTCACGAGGTTCCACCATTTTTTCCACTCAACCGATCAATAGGTACTTCCGAAGTTAGTTACCGTACGATTTGACACTGGTGTCATCAGTACTTTTTTCATCATAAAAAAACAATTTGTAAATCCTTTGATTTATTCGATACTGATAACATTTTTTAATCTGTTTTTAATTTTTGGCTAGTCGAAAATGAACCTATTTTTATTTAGAAACTAAAACATTTTTTAATCTGTTTTTAATTTTTGGCTAGTCGAAAATGAACCTATTTTTATTTAGAAACTAATCCTCTTGTCTTAAGTGCTAACAGTCAGACTTTAGTTCTGCGAAACGGGTGTTCAAATCTCGCGGTGGACTACTTTTTATTGCAGTTTTTGTGGTTTTTGCGGTCCCCATAATATTAAAGCCACATTTAATAATTAATATAATAATCACACAACCATGATTTGATATTAAATTTGTAGAGTTCAATTTTCTAGTGGCTAATATATTTTTGAAACTAAATTATTGGTGAGAATAATTTCAAAATATTTGTTTAATTTTGAATTCAAATTATATGACTTCCTGGTTAAGTTAAAAATATATGCACGCAAATAACTAAGAAACAAAAGTCTGTATAAAATGATTGTTTGAAATTAATTTATGAAACAAAGTCACAGAGCAGCGCAATGATTCTAAGTTACCAGATTTCAATATGGATGATCCGCGTCGCTCGAAACTAGAGAAAACTTTGCATGACACTTGCAAAGTTTTCACGCTCCTGCGATACAACTTGGGAATACCCATCTAGGTCCCAACATGAAATTCACACAAGCCCTTTACTTTTCCTTCCAACGTTGAAACTTTAAATCTCTTACCTAAATATAGAAGTTTTTCCACAAAAAATAACTCACATCTATATGTCTAAATATAATACTTGTTGTTCACATCAGTTACTAACCAAACAGTGTGCTTTTCAATTTCTTTTCTTTTCGCAATTCATGGCAGCATACAGGATAACAATTATCACACTCAGTAAAAGAAAACAAGTGTTTCCTGCTATTCAAATATTTAAAAAAACGTTTGAAATACAACAAGCCAGGTTGAACTCGCCATCTAGAGACTATTTTATATATATGTTTAATGAATTTTTTATTACAACTGATATAGTTTCGTACAAAAAATATATATGAGTTGAACTTGCATACACATGAGATTTCATAAAAATACTTTTAAAAATAGTTGTCCTCAATTAAGGTACTATTTGCAGACATTTTTAATTTCAAATTAAGTCATAAGTGTCTGAATTTAAGATGTCTTAAGTGTCTTAAAACGCAATTTCCAAGACGGTTATAAACAATTTAAAAAACTTTTTAATGTGTCTTAATGAGCGTTTTAAACAATGAAATGGACATAATAATTATTAACGAAATTAAACAAAGTTGACTGAAAACTGAACAGTGAGTGGAAGCTTAATAACTTTAGTTTGCAGAGGCATAGAAACGTGTTTTGAAATTTGATGGAAATGATAAAGCAATTTGTACTAAAGATCAACAATCTAAGATTTATGCTTGTTAGTTCAAATGTTTTCATAATTAAATTATGTATGTGAATATACATTTTTGGTACATTTTTGGTAAAAATCATCCCATCCACAATGGTTAGTACAATTTATTCAAACAAAGTAAGTTTATTACGTGATAAATTTGTGACATCAAAAAATAGTGATGATTGCAATAAAAAGTTTTTTTTATGAATGACACAAACTAATGAGAAAAAAATTGCAATCAAATGGTTGAAAAAAAATGCACGCTTATCAGTTTTGCAATTTGACGAGAAACCTCCTTCAAATTACAATGCTTTCATACTTTTTACTCGATTTCCTTTTGTCAGCGAGTTTTACGGTTGACAATAAGCTGAGGTAAAATGAACTCTATTTATTCTTTTCCGCACATCAGACTGTAAAATTTTACATGCTGACGCAGAACTTTTTAAAAAAAGACCCTATCAAATCAATTGTTGAATTAAATTCTCGTTGTGCGACAAAAATCGTAAAAAATGTTTCATTATTATTTCAACATTTATTTTCAAAAATTCACAAAATGATTCAATCTTTTTTTTCAAATTGGAGATCTAATAATAAAAAACAGTCACAATTCAATTACGAAAAAAATCGATTTTCTCCCATCCAGAATGAATGAAATGTAAAAAATCTTGAATTACCGAAAATGTGTTTCCAGACAATTTAGTTGAAGAAAAAAAAGGTTCGAGTAATACGCTGTTTACATATTGTAAACTCATGCAAATTTCATTCAAATCGATTAAATGATTACGAAATAATTGAATGTCGCGCAATTTCGCTGCGGAAAATAAGGATTCTTAATCGCCTTAAAACAATGCTTTTGATGTCAGGCGCACAAAATGCAATCACACTAAATACAACGCAGCAATTTAGCTGAGCACTTGTATATATAATTAAAAAGCAAAACTTGGTGTTTGAGAATCCGTTAGTAATAGAAAATGTATATATGTCATATCTTATGATAATAATACTGCTGCTTGAGTATATCTATAGTAATTCGAGCAATGCAAATAATTCTGTGACGGAAAAGTCGAAGGTGTAAGTGAAATTTGAATGAGAAAAAAAGTAGAAACGAAATACTTGAAATTAATAGGCATTTTCTGGTGCCGGGCTACCCCGACACTTCCGTCCAGATGTTATAAATGCGAGCGTATGAAACCCGGAAAATAACGAAGCTCATTATCTTTCTCGTTACAGTTAGCAGCAAGAGCACGCCGGAAACATTGCAAGCAGTTTCGGTAAGTAGGTCTACGCTGTACCGAGTTACTTCTCAAAATATAATTTCGTCTCTTACTTCATATCTATTACTTCATGTCTCTAAATTTACACTTTTGTACGTAATCGCCCTAGAATTTTCCTTTTTTTTTACTTTTAGTTTGTTATTATTTTTTTCTTATTATTGTTATTTTCATTATTATTATGAATTTTCTTATATTTTTGTATTCATCAGTTGAGAAAAACCATAAGTGCTGCATTTTTTTTAATTTATTGTACGAAGGCGATAACTGAAGAATTAACAAAAATAATTGTAGCACATTTAAAATATATACCAGATGATGATTTGAATTATTATCAATCGTCTGATATATTTAGTTTCATGTTACAATGTTTGTTGTCTACACAGGATCTAAAATCGATTTTTGTAAACATCATCAACTTTCATTTATTGTCTTAAGGTGCATTTACTGCTTTTTTTTGCATGCGACGACTCGGGCGAACTGCATCTGAGATACGCTTGTACTTGGTTTTTGCTAATGTTCCGAGAATTGAATCGACTTGAAATTTTGTACACTTGTAGGTCATGATCAGATCTGCTCTGAAAAAAACTAGCGAGACTGCGAAATCGACTCCATTGTGTGTACGAATTTTCAATGCGTGCCGGATGAACTGCGTCTGACATACGCTTGCACAATTTTTTACGTATAATTGATAGGTGGGGGTGCTAAGTTAAATAGCCCAAAAACAACATTTTGAATTTGCCGGTTTCCAATATTGAACTAAAATTCGATTTTTGTGGATTTTAATGGACCTTAATTAGACTAAAATTGTAGTGCAATTTTTAATTCATTTTGGAGGGGTGGGGGTGCTGACTTTTATGACCTGTGAAAACGCCAAATTCAAAGCACTGTCAAGCATTTAAATATTCTATATTTTCATTTTTTTATTGATATAATTTTTATTCTGTAAAGTTAATATTTTGTTATATTATTAGTTGAACTTTCTGTTTTCCATATTCGGTTTAATAATAATTCGGCTAATTTGATCTTTTTTTTTCTGATCCACCGAATTCTCATCAATACAGAAATGAAAAACAGAAAATTTAATCAGCATTAACAAATTGTAATACCCTTCAAGGGCACATAGTTTGTGATGAAAAAAATTTCTATTCAAAACAAAAAGATCAAATGCGCCTAATTCGCCAGATTCTTTTCAATATAAAAATGAAAAATAAAATAGTTATTAAACAAAATAATGAAGTTGGCAGAGTAAAAATATCAATATACAAAAATGGAAAGTGTAGAAGATTTGAATGTTTAACAGCGCCTTGAATTTT
>JAAMPD010001990.1:37530-48578 GCA_025266255.1 Trissolcus basalis | reverse complement strand
GTTTAAATATTTTTGATATATGAATCATAAATTGGAAATATATTAGTAATTTTTAAAACAATCAATATATTGTCTATGTATGGTCATTATATTGAGCATATATTTTCAATACATTGACAATATATTGATAATATATTATCAATATATTGACAAAATATTATTTTCAGCAAATCATATATTGATTATATAAGTTTAAACATTTTTCATATATGAATAATAAAGTGGCAATATATTAGCAATTTTTAAAAACAATCAATATATTGATAATATATTGGTTATATATGGTCAATATATGATTTCGGAAATAATATATTATCAATAAATGTTTTATATATGGAAAATATATGATTTCTTTTTACTAAGGAAATTGAACGACTGAAAATCAACTGAATGGTTGATTTTTTTTGGTTTTTTTTTTTTTTTGGATTGACATATTTGATCAACATTGCAAGTCATCGTGCAAATAATAAATATCGTCCGGCATCATTAGGAAACGGAGAAGTGTTATTCAAAAAACTGTACAAGATTAT
This sequence comes from Trissolcus basalis, assembly GCA_025266255.1. NCBI lineage: Eukaryota > Metazoa > Arthropoda > Insecta > Hymenoptera > Scelionidae > Trissolcus > Trissolcus basalis. Next base: position 48,048 of record JAAMPD010001990.1, on the reverse strand, counting down.
TGTTAATTGTCCAGTTGGGAGCAGTAAAAAAATGTTACGCGTTACAAGAAATTTTTCGTGAATCATCAATTGAATTACACCGGCTAAGAATCGCCGATGACGTCACGTGCGGTGGATCATGACATTTGAGGAGTGAGCCTTGGTCAATGATATCGACCTTATAAAATGTGATTCAATCTTCAACTTTTCTCGTTATCATTCATTATTTATTCGCAACTTAGATAACACACACTAATTAATTTCAGAATATATTCCAAATACATATAATGTTCTTTTTAAATTTGTTTTCAAGTTTTTAATTTTTTCTCAATTCGTGACTAAATTGTTTGTTTTTTGAATGATCTTGGCGTGCGGTTGTATAACGTAACGTTATATTACCCGGCTGATTGTGAATTATTGAATTATTGCACAAAAGCAGCAATTTTGAAACAAAATTTCTGACATTAATGGAACGTTTGTTTGTTTTTTTTTTGGTAAAGAATAACGATTTTCTGAATGATTTATCGAACAGGAAGGCCATTTGTTCATTAAAACCGATTGAAACATTTCAGATTTGAAGAAAAAAAAGGGTGTCATATAATGGATCTATTTCAGTAACGATGGAGTATATCAGTACAAATTGAACTTCTTGTCACACGTAATTTAGACTGCTCATCAATGCGGATAACAAATTGCATGTCACAAGTTATGATGAATAATAATAAAATAATTGAACAAAAGCGAGTGCACAGCGGATTATGAAATACTTTGTACCCAATTCGTCGGACACCACGGTCTTGGAATCAAATATGCATGCATGTTCCCGATGCATGTACCTCTTATGTATCGAATCGAAATATTCAAATTTCATCCATTATTCAGCCGATGACTATAAGTGAAATATCACGACAAATCTCAAACGAAAAATCATAATGATAGTGGCGATACATTAATCTGACTTATTCCAAATGAATAATCCAACGTTGAACTTTGTAGTTGAAAGTTTAACGAGAATAAATATTTTATCGCCGAAGGAATAACNGAAATAAACAATATATTTCGAATACATTTGAAAATTAATCATTTCAAGAGGCAATTTTGCGATAAACAGTTATCAACTTTGTTTGACAAACATCACGCGATTCAGGGAACAAAAAATGATGAAGCTGAAAGAGCAATAAAGGAGAAGTAACACTTGTTGAACATCAGTCGGTTCTTTCAAAGTATTTAAATATTATAATTTGCAGGCACTTTTTTTTGGACGTTGCGCGTTCTCCGTTTTATTTATTTGGACCCCGCAAAAAAAAGGGGCAAGGTTACTCTCTGAACTTGACCACGTAATGTGCGTTGAATTTGGCGTTTATTATTAAATACAAACGAGCGTTCTACGAGCCTTTGTCATTGTTGCACTTATTTACTTACATGATAGTTGGTCCGAAAATGCAGCGTGCTGACACAACAACCGATTGTTACAAAAATGCGCGCGTCCACTTTGAAGCTCTTATTCTAACGGTAGAGACAAAAACACGTGTGTGTACTTGTAATTTATCGAGCGGTTTGTCTATATAACTAATCGCAGAGAGTCCGATGTGATGCCGAAAGGCGCGCGCACCACTCCGCCGGGCGGCCCCCAAATTACGCTCTAGCGCGCTCTATAAAATCACAGATCGCGGTTCTCTAAATAGTTCGATCATGAAAATAAGTTTTTTTCGGAAAATCTTTTTTAGGAGACTGGCAACCCCAAAATAAACAAATTAAAAAAAGTATTCCGTTTTCTGATACCCATGCCGTTAAAGCGTTACTTTTTCGAGTTTTTTTTTTTTTTGTACAGTTCTCTACATGTGTGTGTGGGAAATGGGATTGGGCAATATATTTTCTATTAGAAGTAAAGCAAACATAGTAGTACGCTTTGTCTATTGGTTTTCGCATTTTTAGGTTATGTTGACCATTATTAGTTTTTCTCGAAAACTTATTTTTATAATGCTCTATAATGCAAAATGCTCCTGGACGCTCATTTCTGATCGGATTTAATTCTTTTATTATATTTTAATTGTTCAGAATTGAATTGTTTTGAAAATTGGCTCGAAAATCATTTTTTGTTTTTGTTGAAATGATTAAAACATTCATTTTATTAATTAGTAAAGGATGGGGATATGAAGAGAAATTTATTCATTGATATTCTATTATCTATTTGCAAAAACATTGTCGTATGAATAATGATAAAAAAATGAAAATTGGATAGCCTTTGTCGTTTTCGATGCCCTCTAAATTACGCCTGAGAAATGGAAATTTTATTTCCTTTTGAAGTTTTTTTGAAATCTTGACAGACAAACATAAATTGTATTTTGTTATATTATTAGATTTATTTACAAATTTTCTCTCTCAAATAGTAAAAGTTTTTGAAATAAGTTTGGAAATAAACTTTAATCCCAACAAAATTGTTTCATATTTTTCTATAATAATATGAATTATATTATGGGATATTAAGATATAAAATAATATATCACATAATGTTAGAAAAAAGGTTTATGAACTTATATCCGTGTCTCTAAAACTGTCCTATGAATTTTGTACCGAAGTAAAGTTAAAGTCCACTTTCTAATTGAACATTGATTCGTTGAATCACAGATAAAAATATACATGAAAAACTTAATGTCCTCTCTCCTCATTAATATCTATTTTAATTGAGCGTATCGCAAGATAATCAAAAATAGAATCTCCTTTATTCCAATCGATCAGAACGTACAATGTACAAAAAATAAATAATTAATACATCAATAAATATCACAGGTAGCATATAAATTACAACATGCTTGAGAGTAAAAAAACGTAATTCAACATTCATGCAACAGGTTTTTGTTTCAGATTTTGGACCTTCTGCGTCTGTTTGTTTTCATTTTCCTATCCTGTTCTTCCATAGTTTGTTCCTCACCGCTAGAAATATTATCAACTTGTAATTGTTTCTCCATAAGTCTTCGTTTTATCAGACCAACATAATCGACCGAATTTGTCGATGATTTTACAATTCTCTTTACTTTTTTTTCTTCTATATCTTTTTGTACAATATTTGGTTTCTCTTCTCTACGTTTCAGTGCTTTTGCACTTCTCCTTACTTTTTTTTCTTCTAAATCTTTGTGTTCAGTATTTGTTTTCTCATCATTGTGTTTATCAGCACAATTTTGTTCTTCTTGCTGACAATCTGGAATTTCTTCATCCATAATCTGACTCAAAACAAACTCGGTGCTACGAGCGATAGCTTCGTCTGAAGTATCCAAACAAAACGTCTCGCTGTTTGTGATTCTACCGCCGGCTAAAAAGGACGACACCTTTTTGCGTCGCCACATTTTGGATGTACTGGGAATGGCAGGTTTACATTTACCCTCAAAAACAAAGTCATTGATCTGAACTTTTTCTGGGCTAATGTTACCCTTGATATAATCCAGATACTTTTTCAAGGCATTATAAAAGTGAAGCTTGTCGGTCATTCGAGGATAGCTGGAACAACGAGCGCTACTGGACGGTACAACCCAGACGGCAGTTTTGTCTATCAGTTCAGGTTGCAAACCGAAACCAAAATTCTGCTTGTTTGCAAAAACCTCATAGATGCACTTGCCGTTGAAAACTGCAACTTTTGGTTTAAACAGTCGTATCTTCTCTTCAATTATTGTTGCTCCTTCTTTGATTTCAACTTTCGTTAATTCGGAGGATGATTTTGTTGCTCTGGAAACGATGTTTGTAAGACCTATCCCATAGTCAACAAGTTTATAGTCTTGTTCAAAACTGACGAGATTTGGTGTAAGTCCGGATGCGTGCAGAAGTTTGTAAAAATGGTTACCAGGTCCGGCATAGTACCTGAAAATCAACACTTTGGTAAATATCAAAATCTATACAAATACAGAATACAAAATATTATTCCAAACAACTTGAAAGAACCAAATTATTTGTGCAGAATGAAAATAATAAAAAAAACATTTTTATCATTGAAAATAATGTCACAATTAATGTTGACAAATAAAATTTTAATATTAGACATAGTTAATATTGTAAACAATGTATATAAAATTGTTAACTTCAAATAACACAACTAAAACATTACAAACAATCAAATTGAAAAAACCTACTTCTTTACAAAAATCTTGGTCATACCTGCAATACCGACTAGGTATAAAAAATAGTATATGATCATGAAATAAAATTGTTTTACAATTATATTTTTTATTATAAAAGAAAAAACAATTCTTCAAAACAAAACCCTGTGTCAAAATTAATCAAAACACCTTTTTCGATGAGCAGACATCAACCCTGGATTAATTCCGATGATAATAATATCCAAGTTCGTGTCCAGGTAATCCGGCAGGGTAAGTTTTTGAACCTCCTCTTCGCTGACTCCATCGAACCTGTCAACCTTTCTTCCTGTTCCACTATTCGGACTGCGTTTTTGCAATTTGTGTAATGCCAAAGTTGACATCTCGCCTTTCCATTACAGATGAACAATCAAAACAACATGCAGTGATTTGTTTTCACGTTTTGCATTCAATTTTAAAATGTCGACGATGACAGTAGTGTGTACGCAGCTTAACGGGGCAAATGAGCCCAAGATGTCGCTACTGTCGCGGCGGCGGAGTCATAGTCACTTTCCCCCAACGCCAGTTTCCCCCCAGCCAACTTCAGGTTGGTGTTTGGGAACGTAAGGTTACGTTAGGCTGGCTTGCGGCTTGCGGAGCTGTCAAATGTCTTACCCTTGACGAGACAAGGCAAAAACTTGCCCTTGCGAGGTTAGTTGTTTACAATGTTTAATACACGTGCTTTTTTCCACTCATGTCAACATTTTAAAAATTTCATCTCAGACAATTTTTTCATTTTTTTTACCACAATAGTTTTAATTTTTGCTCTTCATCTTTTTATTTACTTGTTTTGCTTTATATTCTTTTTTGCATATTATTTATATACTTGTTTATTTTTAGGCATGATAATTCGATAGAAATATGGAACATAACAAATTCAGCATTCATTGAAAAAACAATTCCAAATGAAAAAGATAACTCGATAGAAGCTCTGCAATGGATCAACTCAACACTTTATTCTTGCGGTCTGACAGGCATGCTTGTTGAGTACAATTTATCAGAATTAACGGTCAAGGAGAAGGTAGCTTTAACCGGCGGAGCTGCCTGGTGTATGGACCTGAGTGCTGACAACACTAGATTGGCTATTGGAACTGAAGATGGATATATAAACACCTTCTTCGTTCAAGAGAACTATTTAATTTATGAGAGAATTTTTGATAAACAAACCGGAAGAATTCTTTGTACACGCAGCGAAAAGTTTGTTACTGGCTAACGTTTCTGCATCAATGAGTGATGTGAGAAAAAAAATTTTTCTAACGCATCACTCAGCGCTATTTCTACATCACTCATTGATGTAATGAAAACAGCCAGTAATTTAAGCTACATTAGAACCGTCGCATCGATGAGTGATGCACAAAAATCAGTGAGTAACGCGGTGGCATCAAGGTTCAATGCGTGCCGCATTGAGGCGGCGCGTATCAAATTGTTTTTGTATAACGCTCTAACCTTAAAAACATTTCTTAAAACAGTTCAACAATAAGGTTATACGACAATATAAAAACGAAGATAGAATCAAAGTTTTTCTCATTTCTGTTATAACTAATTTTTAACCAGTAATATATTTTTAAAAATCAACATATGAAAGAATTAATTTTTTTGCAAATTTTTAACAACAAACAATGAGAAAAATTAGCGATAATAAAAAAATTAATTTTCAAATATAAAGTTGGAAATTGAGGTGAAACTTTAAGTTGATAATAATTTTACAATAATTGTGTAAAAAATTTTTTATTTTGAACAATTGGATTTTAAATCCATCGTTTAGGAATGTACATTTTTTTATTCATAGCTTCTGTCACAAAAGACACGTACGCAAACCTCAAGTTTTCGCTCGTCAGACATTCAATTTTCTCACTCTCTATCTCCAGCTCATAAGCTTGAAAATGTTCATCGTATGTAACTGAATCGGTGACATTATTAGCGACAATGAAAATGTTTTCTTGCTCATCTTCTATTAATGTTTTGACAATAAAAAGAGTGTGTTCTGTTTCCGTAGGGATCATTAATACCGCCCCTTCTTTAACTATGCGACCATGAAACTGGATTGCTGACAAATCCTTTACTTGGCTGTTTGGTTTAATAGTAGGTAAAAATGGAGAATAGATGTGAAAATCATGAATATCTGCAGCTTGTACATTTTTGAAACTCACGCAATCATAAAGCGTATCAGTATACTCTTCGTTCTTCATTAAACGATAACAAAATTGCAGCTGGTTTTTGATAGCGATTGTTGTACATACATTCACGCGACTACGAGACACTTTGGTTGTAGTTTTTCCACCTTGATGTTTACTTTCGCATCTTAGAGTTGATAAATTGATTAGCGGACCAAAGAGGCGCAAAATCAGCGCATAATGAAGTATGCCGTGATGCTTTGTTTTGAAACATTTACCAAACAACTCTCTCAATTTTTTCAAATACTTAGTTACGAGACTGTCTAGTAAATTAATTACGCCGTCAGTGACAGTTGGAGCGGTTACTATATCTACTATCTCTTTGAAGAGAATTATCAACTGCCAATAATCGTTCCCTCGCGGTATAAGATCCCCGATTAATAATCCTATGTTTCGGATTAAACACATAGCTTCACTGGCCGACATCTTTATGTATGCTTTATTTATTTGTTTTTCAGTGATTAGTTGTGGGGTGTTGATTTTCTCATTGTCCCCGTAGAAGAACTCCTGAATACGAGCATTCAAAGTGGGTAAATCTAGTGGAATATCTTTACTTTTAATGAAATGGGATAAAATTAAACCAAAATCATACTCAAAAATTCCCTCATTCAAGTCGTGGGTAATGTCCACGGCCATCAGAGACAATGTCGAGCTTGATTTTAAATCACTAATAACCGACAACCTTTTAATGCCCGTATTTTTTAAGTCCTCCTTAAACAAATCTCTTTGGTAACTCTCTTCAGTTCGCAGTTTACATTCTGATGCGTTGAAAATGTCATTGAGATTATCTTTATTGATTTCACAAAAGCGGCAAGGGTACGTTGCGGTAAAGCCTGTACTGAAACCTAGCATATAATGTACACCGAGGTTGTCTCCTACTACGACAGATAAAGCAAAAAAAATATCAAGTGGACCAACTTCAGTATCAACAGTTATTCCAGTCGTTTCCAAAAATTTTAATTCTTCGACAATTTTTGAAAATAACATGTATGGTGGAACACGCTCTGCATCTTGGACTCTATATAAACTTAATAGAAAAATGTTTTCTGTTTGTGATTGTAAATTTGGCGGTAAACAAGCTGGAAAACAGTAAATAGCCCCGACTTTTCCTTTGCTTTTGTGACTTCCCAAAGGGTTGTTTGTCTGATATTCGTCTTGGTATAATTTTAATGGAAACACTAAACGATTACCGAACAAAGCTTTTTTCTGATTCCACGACTCTGTTTGTACAATGTTTGCTAATATAGTGTCGTTAGCCTCGAGGGTTTTGACATACGCTTGTGTACTGTTTAAAATATTAGGCATTTCAAAAAACTTTTTTAGTACCTTACGTAACGGAATGAACTGGTATGTTACGTCTGTTTTGGTTTTGCCTACTTCGGCTTTGGTGTGTTGTTTGTCAATTACGACTTCCTCCGGTGGGATGTAAAGTCCAAGATCGTTTTCCAAATATTTTAATAATAAATGTTCTGAATTAATCCCGTCAAAAGGATTTTGCAATGAAGTTAGCATTTCCCGATATGATATCAAATTTGCTTTCGATTCTCCAAGCTGAGACAGTCTTAAAAGTATTTGATCAATAAGAGCGTTTATCGATGGGCTTTGTAAGAGAGAAGTTACATCGTGTGTAACTTCGAATGCTCGCGATCGGGCAACGTCTGAATGACTAACCCATTTACAAGCTCTGAAAGCTGATGCTCGTTTTAATTTATTTGACTAAAATTTTGAATTCATAATTTAAAATTGCTTGACAATATCACGTTTTAATTAAAAGTTCACTTATCTCACTATTTACAAATCAAATTTTTTTATCACTTGTTAATACTTTTTCAAACAAATCAACAATGAAATCTTCAAAGATAAATAATTGTTAAAATGTAACATATCCGATATGACACCTTATAGAATAATTTTTACAAGATTGCAATTCCTAATTCTTCTGCTAAACGTCCAAGAGCTTGATTGGTTCCTGTGTTTACTCGAAAGCGCTTGTCGTTATTTCTAAAAAACGCTTTCTGAAGGCATACCCACGGTTGCTGAGCTTCTTTTGGAATTGAGAAACACTGTCCAAATACAGTTTCGAACGTCAAACAAATCATTTCCAGAACCGAATCGCAAATATAACTAACACTATGGATGGCCATGCAAAAAGAGTCAGGACTGTCGAGCGGACCAGCGACGATCATATACGGAAAAGGTTTCTGTTTTATTGGCTCATAGTAAGACTGCTTCCTCTCAATAACTCTTTGGATATCGTTCGGGTCCTAATTAAAGAAAAATTAGTTTCAATTAAATAACTTTAAACATTGTCAAAGCTACAAATATCACATTTTCTGTTATTCACTTACTTCAACATGCACGATGAATGTCTCTCGTTCTTTTTTTCTTCCTTCTATCTTGTCAGAACTTTCCTTTTTACCTTTAGTTCTTTTTAAATTGACAGGTGCGTCAGGTGCTTTTAAAGCATGTGGTAAAATCATGAGCAGAATCGCATCTTTGCTGTCTATAAAAATAATAAAAAATGATTAAATCTCTTGTGAGATATGTACCGTGGGGGAGGCGCAAAGCGCCAGGGTGCACGACACCCTGTGGCTGGGGCGCGTGGCGCGCAGGGACAAAGTTAACTAATCAAGTAAAATATGTACACATACTGTCAGAGAGCTTGTCGAAATCGTCTAAAAACGTTGCTAAGAATTCATCTGGTATGCGCTTAGTTTTGACGTACACCACCAACGCGTTCCTGAATGTTGGCCACGTATTTCCAATATCTGTTGCGTCTGGGAACCTTTCTGCGAAATCGAGTTTTATCTGTAAATAAATCAAAAGTAAATATATATACACTACGCACAACAATTAGCGGCTCAGTTTCCTATTAAAATGCATTGAAAAGTAAGCCGCTAATTACTTTGAGTAGTGTAATTGTTACAAAAAATTGTTTTGACAATTATATTAAAACAAATCTGATGACGTACTAATTCTGTTGCTCGTTGTTCTTGCAAGCATGGCATTTCAATAAATTGCCAGGCTGGACCTTCAGGTTTTTCTTTCGATGCATTTCGTCTTGCGGCAGCAGTTTTATTCCACGCTATAACAATGTTATTCCAATTTTCAGCGACTTTTGTTAGCACTGCCAGAGCATTGGCAGTCAGATCTAAATCAAGATCTAAAAACAAACAACAATGATGTAAAAAATGGTATAATTAAAAATGAAATGATTTTTATCAATTAACTGATGAACCTTTTTTTGGCTGGGATTGGAGCTTTAATTGTTTCTCTTCGTGTGTTGTCAACAATAGTTTAACTTGCTTCAATACTTGACGCGTGTAATTCATATGATGATACAATTTGCCAGCTGGGCCATGACCAGGAAGACCATCTGAAGCAGGCACAGCTTTCATATACCAAGTGTCTGCGCGTTCGTTGAATAATTCGGCGATTTCCTGGGCAAATTTTTCCAGAAGGTCCTGGGATACCCTGTAATTAAACAATAAAAAAGCATTAAACCATAAGTTTGAAATTATAAGTTTAAAACAAACAAGTTTTTTTACAAACAAAATGTCAAACCCCCCAAAAAATTAAAACTCACAATTACAAGATGATGTAACGATAAATGAAAGGAAGGAAATATTAATAAAGGAAAGTTTTAATATCTTACGAAAAATGCCGGAGAGGATTATCTTTGGTCGCGTTTTGTGCTCTTACTTGAATGTAAGCCTCCCGTCCGATCAAAAGGTCAGTTAACATTCGCGTCATTACTTCACCCATATTTTTATTAACTTCGTAATTGGCCAACACGCAAAGACCAGGAAAACACATTTGCAAATACTCTTTCAAAGGTAGCCGGGTTGCGAAGATGTCAAGCACAGTGTCTACAACCATTAAGTGATTGCACTTTTCGCAGACAAAACTTTGCCTTACATGCACCCCGTGCTCTGCGTTAGAAGCGAACGGAGGTTTGTTGGTGTCGGACATGGCTAACAAAAAACGAGAACAAAAAAATGAAAACAACAAACGAAAATAAAAATGAAAAAGAATGAAAACAAAAATGGAATACAATGAAATAAGAAAATGAGACAAAACTAAAGAAAAGCTTAAAAAGTTTGAAAAGAGGTTATGCACACAAAACAGACGGAAAATTGAACCAAAAACAACTGTATCAGTAGTTCAATAAAATTTAGCAACTTACTTTGATGTTCACCACTGGGGGTTACACTTTTCACTTGGTGAACGCGTAATTTTAT
>JAAMPD010001990.1:18262-37513 GCA_025266255.1 Trissolcus basalis | reverse complement strand
ACTTATACATAAAATATATTTTATTTTTTTTATTATTTTAAGTTTTAAAGTTGATTATAATAATATATTGTTCATAAGGAGAAATAAATTACAAAATTTAAATAAATATTTGTTGTACGATTTATTTGTACGATTATTGTTGAAAACGTACGATAAATGTACGATAATTTCTGTTTACCGACGTACGATAATTGTACGATAATTTGACACGGCGCTGTACGATAGTCGTTGTTTCAGAATCTGGCAACACTGAACAAAATTGATTCTAATTTTCATAAACAAACTAGGTAAGTAATTTCAGGTAGGTAGGTAGGTAGGTAGATAATTTCATAAAAAATACAACTAGTGGAAAGCTTGAAAAGTGTGACATAATGCAAGCTAACTAAGTTTCATCATTTACGCAGCAAGAAAGTAATGATTTATTGTGTTAAGATTGTTTATTAACTGACTTATTTGAAAATAACAGAACCAAGGAACTAATTGTGTTGTTTTTTAGAATTAATGACTTCACGTGGACTTTGAATACAGTTTTGGAATCCAATCATTGAACCAAGTCGATTTTCAATTTTAATTCAAAATAATGATACGAGCCTAATACCGAGCTAAATACCGGTCAAATCGTTACTGAGAAAAAAAAGTTAGTTGACTAAATCAATTCAAATGGTAAGTATTACTGAAGATTAAATAAATGTTATGACATTTCCGCGACTAACTAGATTTTTTCAAAGAGATAGAGTGAATCAAAGATAAACGTACAGGTGTGACTAAAAATATCATTTATTACAACGCGTGCAACTATGGTCACTTACATAGCTTACACTTATGCAACTTGACAAGAAACGTTCTCAGCTCTAGCGCGTTCAGCTCAGTTCAGTTCAGAGGCAAAGTCCCTTCGCGCGCTTCAAATATAACTCTTACTTAGAAATACCATTGTTTCGTTTTATAAAAACAAATAAAGAAAATTACAAACAAATGGAAAAAATAATACCGGCCTATTATATCATATCTGAATTCATTTTCAGGAGGCAATGACATTTCCGTTTCCGAGGGACTAGATGAGGATGAAATTTTTTTAGATTGTTATGAAACTCACGAAACAATTAATCAGGAATATGACCCATTTGATTTTGAAAGCTCATCACACATTCATCGCGCATTAGATGAAGACACTGACTGCGACTCGAATGGAACATTTCCAGAGGTTTTTGTGGCCAACCAAAAGGATTTTTCAGTAGGAGAAAATAAAGATCAGTCTATAGGACACGAAGATTATTATAGTAACGACGAAGAGGAGTATCATACACGGATAGAAAAACATAACGTATTATTATTATGATTCATAGTGAAACTCGGATCGTACACCTCTTGGAAAACAACTGTTGACAAAATGATCGACATTTACTCAGATATGACAAAAAGTAATAATTTCATAATAAAAATGGCTAACGTCAGAGTAATCCGAGAACCTAAAAAACAATTAATTGAATTCATTTTAAAAACTACGGAGATTTGTTGAATGTTTTAGATGAGCATAACACATTTTATTATATGTTTATTGTAATGCGCAGCAACCGGCGCGCCCTCGGTCGGCCAATTAGTGGGAACAGATATGTGACACTGTGTGAGATGTGATAAGTGCGCGCCAAAATCTATGTTCGCACGTTCGGCGTTTGGTGTTGATTATTTTTTATATTGTCATGAAAAAATAATCGTCGTTTATAGATTATCACTGGATCAGCATTTAACTCGTAAGTATTCGAATCGAGTGATTAATTCGTTGTTGTCAAAATGTTGAATCAAGTTCAAAGTGCCAATTTATAACCTCAATTGTGTATTTATTTTGTTTGATCAAGGTAAAGTCAATTTCAATTTTATAACAAAGGCATTTATTAAACTAGCAATGGCACAGGACAATGTGGTAAGTTTACTAGCAACTTTTAGTACTTTGAACTTTGTAATTGGGCAACAATTTTCGATTATTAAAACATCTTCGGAATAATAAAAAATTGCTCGATAGGTGAACGATGCTCAAGGATACAAGTTTGATAACGATGTGCCAATTTTTATTAGACCTGCTTATGAACCAATGGTTTGTATTTATTTTGTTTTCAATTGAAACATTCACATTGTTTTTTAATTCATATGAAAAAATTGTTTCAATCTTTTACTTTTTCTATCTTTTTATATCACTTTTGATCTCTCCTCCTTCTACGTTTTTTAGCTTTTACTTCTTTCTTTTCTGTTTTGAAACCCAATTGTTTTTTTCCGTCGTCAAATTTTTAATTCATTTTTTTTTACCATCAGCTTTTAGACGTTTATTTGGAATCTTCCAGTCAAGGATTAGACATTATAAACAACTATTTGAATCATAACGATCTGCTGCCAAGAGAAGTACGATTAATTCTAATTATAAAAATACATTTTCTCGTCAGGATTTCTTCGGATCGTTTTGAGTTTGTGGCAAACGAAATTGTCCAATTGTTCAAAGGTGAAAGTGCGTCGACATATTTTCAACGCGGACAGACGGAAAATTGTAAATCTTGCAATCCATGTAGAAAACTTGTAGTACACTTCCATTACAACAAAAAAAAGTTACACAAAAGTAATACAGTGCGGAATCCAGCGAATAAAACTAATGTGGACGATGAAAACAATTTCAACGATGTTGATATTGCAGGTTATTGTTTATTAATCTTTCCAAACCTGTACAAACGGCAATTAATAAACAACTCGGAATATAATCAACTCTTTTACAGATAACAATGCAATTATTTGGTTACAAAATAATGTCGATCCTTGGGGTATGGTAACTGCCTATTGGGAAGAGACATATTTGCAAAGAATGCACATTTTAAAAAACGAACATGTTGCTGCCCACGACTACATCGCGCGTTTTCCTTGCTTGAAACTTTAAGACTCGATTGCGCTAGTATGTTCCATTATTTTCAAAATTTAAAAGTTCAATAGTTCTAATTTATTTTTTATCACGAATATCATTGCAGTTTCAGAAGGATTTTTCAACTTTGTACCCGGGAAAAGGAGAATTGTTTTTCGACAGATGGCCAATAATAAAAAAGTTATTGCCGAGGAGTTGAAACTTAAAAAATTCAGAAGTGTTGCCGATAGGGCTTTGATGATTAGTTTAAATACACTCCCAGAAGGTAATTTTTTTCCCATGACACAGAGACACACATATATACATACATACACAAAATTTTTATCGGTACATTTGTTTAGATAAAAAAGAAGCTGCCTTGATGTACATGTTGCTGTACATCATTACACAATTCACACCCAAAAGAAAGAAGCGAGGTGAAGATAGATCTCCGAAAGTGACAATGTTTCTGTAAAAAGCATGAATATGTTTTCGCAAATTTGGTTACAAATGAAAATTCATTCCATTTTTAATTTTGAAACAAATTTAATTTATAAAAAATATGCGGACCTATACAGTCAGAATCAAAATAATTTTAAGAAGTTTGCGTTTTCCATACGAATAATATTTTAATTTGAGCTTCAAACGTAAAAATGTTATAACTTTCTAACTGTCGACATTATGCTAATATTTATCATTTTTTGAGTCGGCTGCGGATGTGCCAGCAGTAATCGAACAAATAAAAGCAAATTTGCTGACGAAAAGACAACATTTTCAACCGACCATTGTTGGCATCGGTGAAATTTAAAATATAAGGCAGTATTCTGTTCATTTCAATGATCAGTCGTACGAAGTGGCAGATTGTTCTCAGGGATTGGACAGCCTTAAAAATCTATCATGCTGTCGACCTGGAGTATCCGGATGCAAGTGCATCCATATGGACTTTTCTTCAAAAAGCTGGACTGGACCTGAACCAGACAAGAGATCGACGTAATACTTCGTTGGACATTTTAGTTGGTCGCGTAAAACAATATCTTTTGCAGCAAGAAGGAAACTGAAAAGTCGTCGATTTGGTTTTTGCGATAACCTAAAAAGAATGTTTAGGTTAAAAAGTGCTTTTGTTAAATTATATCAAATCAGATTTATATGTTGATATCCTGTTATATTTCAATATTTATAACAAAATGTATTTATGTTTTGCGTGCAGTTGTAGTTTTCAGTCTAATCGGGAATTAATAACCCATGTCAAAGTTGGTCATTCTAAAACTTCAGTCCTCAGTTGCGCAGAAAAAGAGTGTACAAAAACGTATTCTGTATTAGATTCATAGAGGAAACAACGAAACAAAGTACACAATTTAAACGTTCAAGTAAATGTCAAAAAATCAACAAAAAATCGAGAAAATGTCGTTGAAAATGAAAATGTTCATGAAACTGTAACAAATGTTGAAATTCATCAGATTTGCTCGATAGATGTCAAAAATGAAAATGATAAACCTGAAACGAAGGAAAAAGATGAATTTTAGCATTTGGGTGAAACTTTTGAAAAGAAATATGAAAACGTTAACAGCGCGGCTTTAAATTTTATCGCGAAAATGTATGCCTTTCCGGACTTAGCGCGTAAACGGGTCGACGATATTGTGATAGAGGTAGAAACATTAATTGAAGATTGTGTACAGAAGATTAGAAGTTGCATCTGCCACAAATCAAAGATTTTAAACGTAGACAAAATAATTATTTTCTCACATGCGCTCGAGAAGTGGCTCTTCTCGGGCCAATTTTGCGGGAACAAAGTACTTCCTTGTTCCCTAGGGCGGGAGGAAATTCTTCCCGCCCTAGGAAAATGTACTTCCCGTTCTTCTCGCGCGCAGTACCACACTCTTCCTGCCCGCTATTACTGCTTTTCGTGCGATGTGCAGCGCCACCTATGTGCATCCGCATGTCGGTACGACAGATTTAAACTTCTAGAACGTGCTTAACCTCAAAGTGGCAAGTGATTGAAAGGCAACGTGCACCGAGAGTCAATCTGAAAAAAAAGCATCGTTGATTGAACAAAATCGAAAAAATGCCGGACTCGGGTTCGGATGACGAAAATCTGCCGGAAGAAGTCATCGCATTGGCGAATGAAGCCAAGGAATTCTCCATTCCGGTGGAATCGAAACCCACGTACGACCGCGTTTACAACGCCTTCCAAAAATGGAAAAGGGAGAAACATTGCAAATCCAACGCTCAAGACGTCGTCATGGCATATTTTCGAGAATATTCCAAAAAAGTGCAGCCTCCAACCTTGTGGGCAAAGTGGGCCATGATAAACAGACCCTGTACAACTACGATGATGTCGATACGGGGTCTTACAAGAGGGTCAACAAGTTCATAAAACAAATGAACAAAGGATACAAACCGAAAAAATCTAATGTTCTCTCAGCTGAAGACATCGGCAAATTCATTGCAGAAGCTCCTGATGACATTTATCTGGCTACAAAAGTGAGTACAAAATTTTTTAAAAAAGTAATTAAAATAATTTAAAAAATTTAACTTTAATTTAAAAAGTTACTTAAAGTTAATTTTAAATTAAAAAATTGAAATGGAAACTCAAAAAATCAAACAAAAATAAACAATAAAAACAATAAAAAAAACAAACAATTTTATTGTTACAGGTAGCCACAATCATAGCCACGTATGGCATAATGCGTGAAAAAGAACTTCGAGACCTCAAAAGACACGAAGTCCGATTGGCCAATGACAAACTTAGCTACGAAGTAGCTATACCAACCACAAAAAATGGTGATGCGAAATTGTTCTATATAACTAGGGATTATATGGAAGTGATTTCCAAGTACATCGCCTTGCGTCCTCCCCACGCGGATGATAGTGCTTTTTTTCTGAACTATCAAAAAGGAAAGTGCACCGTCCAGCCAATTGGAAAGAATGAATTTGGTAGAATGCCAAAAGAAATTGCCAAATTTTTTAATTTGGAAAACCCAGATTCTTTTACCGGCCATGCGTACCGCAGATCTGGAGCAACACTCATGGCCAACGCAGTCGCGAGCATAGAGGACATCAAACGGGCGGGCAACTGGAAATCTACAGCCATCGCTGAAGGTAAGAATTTAAAAAAACATGCAAAAAATTAAACAAAAATCAAAATTAAACAAAAAACAAAATCAACAAAAAAGAAAAATTAAACAGAATAAAAACAAAAAACAATTAAATTAAATATTTTTTTTAGGTTACCTCCATGACTCCAAACAATATAAAAGGAAACAAAGTGATGTTTTTACTAGAGAGCTCCTCGGAGAAAATGGAGCTTCTACTTCAAAACAGAAGAAAAAAAAAGAGGAAGCCGCCGCAACCAAAACATCATGCAAAAATTCTGACGTGCTGGAACCGAAAAATGATACTTCTGGTGAAGATTTTTATGGAAGCTCAGACAAGAAAATTGTCCACTATCATTTCAGCAACTGCGCTGTGACATTCAAAAACTAGTTTGTTTTTTTTCTTTCACACTTTAATTCGTCTGTTTTGAATGTTTCTTTAAATTAAACTAGATTTTAAGTATAAAGTGATATTGTACAAACTGTGATTGTAAACAATAATAAGTTGTTAATAAGATCTAGATATATTTATACCTGTACCAAAGTCAAAATGTAATCTTATTTTGTATGGAAATTGTACAATTTTGCTAGTCATTGAACTATCAAACAAATAAAACAAATTAAAAAACACTCTTTCAAGTTTTTATAATTCAAAAAAAATTCAAAAAATAAAACCTAAAATCATGCAATACCTAAATATAAAAATGAATAAAATGTGTAGGATTAAAAATTATAATAAATTTCAATAAAAACCGAAAAATACACGATTAAAAATAACGAAAAACAAACAAAAATAACATACAAATCAAACACTCAGTGTTTTACAATTCAAAAATCTTTATTTTTAATATAAATATTAAATATATATTATTATTATTATATATATATTAATTTTCCATTTTTCTTGGTTTGTTTCCATTCCTAGTAGTCGTTGCGTAATAACCTAAAAAATGTCAAAATTTTGTTTAAAATAATAAAAACATTATCCATGAAATCATAACATGCAAAAATAACTGCAAAATTTACCTGTCTAATTGTTGTTAAAGATTAATAAATCCTTAAGAAGTTTAAATTCGAGTATATCCACGTTTGCATACAACCTAAACACGCTTTTCAGCATGAAAAACCTGAAACATAAAATGAAAAAGTTCATTACCACAAAAATTAAATGAACATAACCTCAAAATATACAAAAAAAACTTACCGTGATCTGATCGTGTCGGTGTCCAAAAATTGCTTTTTTTCGTGGAAATATGCGAAAACTGTGACTTCATTTATCACATTCCCATATTTATTTTTTGCAAGCCATTCTTTAAAATCACTGAGCACCTCTTTGTACTCGGCAAACGATTTATTGCGCTCGATTTTGTTTGGCTGTTTGACAGCAAACTTGTCGGCCGGCGAAGGCTTTTTCTTTGCACAATTTCTAAGTTCGGGAACAACAGACTCGACGGCGGCCATTAAGATCTTATCAGAAAACGCGTCGTCAAACATCCTCTTGTTAGAACTCATAACGAAAAGTTTTGCCCTCGAAGAGCCACTTCTCAAACGCACGTGAGGAAAAATAGTATATGCACCACGGGCTGGAGGAACAACTTCCCTCGGACTCGAATTCCAGCTTGCCTCGCGAAGTTGTTCCTCCCGCCCTTGATGCATAATATACTATTTCTAAAGTAGATGAAGTTTCGCGGTGTACAGATATTTTTGCAAATTTGAAGAGCGAATACCAACCTATTAAATATTTGACGCGACAAAATTTTTATGTTTCTCCGCAAAATCACATAATTGGTGAAAGGAAAGAATTAGTATCCCACGCAGGCGTAGATTTGTATAAGTCGATTCCTCTCACAGCTCAATTCGTACCTTTAAGAAATGTTTTCAAAATATTTTTGGAATTATCTGGAGTGTTTCAGGATTTGAATGATCACGTCGAATATTTAAAATCTCATAACAACTTAATTTTAAACTTGATGTAAGCTGAATTTTGGATAGAAAAACAAAAAACTTCGGCGACAAAATTGTTTATCCTTTGCAATTATTTTTTGATGATTATGTACAAACCGTATCCTTCTGTAGTTTATGGAGGTGACGGAAAGCCTCAAAATCTCAAGAAATTTACCGACGATTTCATTAAAGAAGTCAACGACTTTCAGAAAAATGGCATTTGGATAGAAAATCGACATTTCTTATTCAACATCGAGTGTTTCATATGCGATACTTCAGCAAGGTCGTTTCTTAAGGTGATATTGAAGTGGCGCATACCACTTCAAAAACGGGGGAGGTTACAGAGACAAATTTACTTTATGGAATTGAATGAAAATTTGCGAGAATATAAAACAGGAGTGATAGAATCACGTGATATAGTTTGTTTGCCAAACATTGAGAGTAGAATTCATTTAAAAGCCTTTTTATTCAAAGTTTTCTGAAAGTCCCAACACAACATTATGAAATGTTTATCTTAGTTTCTCGATACTAGATCAATTTATGTACGGAAAAAACATAATCACGTGATCCTCTCACTTTTGTTTAATATGCTGACAAATTTTCATTCAATTCCATGAAGTATATTTGTCATGGTAACCTCCCCCGTTTTTGAAGTAGTAAGCTCCATTGCGATATCACCTTAAGTGGACTAAAGGATATACGGCGTTTAACGCTTGCGAAAGATGCTACGTGAACGGAGCGAAGAAACAAGGCGTTGTTTTCTTTAATTCAATTGACTCGAAGGAAAGAACAGACTAGAGTTTCAGGAGTCAAAACCAAAAAGGGCACCACAAAGGTACTAGTCCATTACTTAGCATAAAACCAAAAATTGATATGGTTAAATGTTTGTGCTGGATTTTATGCACTTGTGCATCGGCGCTATGAAACGGTTATTGCTTTATTGGTTGTCCGGTGACTTGAGTACGAGGCTTGGTCCTAGATGTATTAAGGGGAGATTCCGCTGATCAGTCTGTGAAAAAAAGCAGTTTTTCTTGATTTTTTAAGCTATTTAGAATTATTAAATAAACATGCGGTTTTTTTAATATTGTTTATTAACTATTAAACAGTAGAAAATGATTATTTAAACAAAAAAAATTCCAAAATGACGGCTGCAGCCACAGGTCGGTAAGGCGTTGCACTTACTTGCGCGCAGCGCTCCTTGGGTCGGTACACTAATCTAAAACATCACAATTTGAAAGATTTAGTTTACTGAATGTAATAGCAGGACCGTGAACCTAATTTTTTGAAATTTGGACGATTTGCAATGAAATTACACGACTTTCAAAAAAATTATTTCTTGACTTTTTTTTATTTTGCACTTCTATCGGCCCAAAAATTTATTTATTTATGCAAATTTCAATATTAAACAGGTTCAACAGTGCTCGCAGCTGTTCAGCTTATACATTTTAACTTTTTGTTGCCCGCAAATTTCTCTATTCTAAACCAGTACATACCAGTTCATAAACCATGTACATTAGCACATACAAAAAGTTTGTTTTGGAATGACTTTGCGAGACGAAAAGTTGCTCATTTATGCAAACAAAGGAATAATGTTCGTTGAGCAAGAAACAGGTGTAAAAATCAAATAGTTCGTTATTACCAGATTCATAAGTTTGCAGATCAGTATTAAATTGCAAGAAGACTAGTTAGGCTAATTGTTCGTTTCTATTTCGATTATAAACTAATTGTACGCCGGAGAAATTTTCACAAAATGTATTCTCAAAAATTTTATAAGTCGATCAACGCGGTAGCAGCAAACATTATAAGTAGTTTGTATAACTTTTTTAATATACCACGACAGCGCGTAGGTAATATTAGTCAAATGTTCGAGTCTTATACAAAAATGCCTTGTATAACGATTTTTTTTTAAAGAAGTCTGGAACCAATTGATATTGTTAGGGAAATCCGATGAAAATTTAGAAGATAACCGGCCTATGTTCGCGAGTTTTCAAAATCCGTTCAAAAATCATAACAACGAGAAACAATGTCTTGAATATTTCCAAACTAGCGGAACATACATTCCCCCCCCCCCTTCAAGAGATTGTAATAAACAAAAACGATATCTTGATTAAAAGTTGAGTGCGAACGGAATAATACCAAAATGACATATCAGTTTTTTCCGATCCTACAAATCTTAAAGAAATTACTCGAAATACCTGGCGTTTTACAGAGTATGTTGAGTTACGTTGAAATTTTGGAACAGGAAATCATATTTTCTAATTACATGTAAGGAGATTATGACGTGGACCAGAACAAGTTCTGGGCGCCAATGGAAACCCAATGTGAAAAAAGGGCCCTATATGACTGTGGCCATGAAAAGGGCCTTTTTGGTTGGTTGGCCTTGAAAAGGACCGATTGGTTTTGACTGAGAGTTTTTCTGAGGGTTTTGGTGGAAGCAAAAGTGGCGAGAGAGGGTTGAGACAATATTGCGAGCCGGGTTACAGGGGTCACGTTAGTTTTCGAATGTGGTTTGTCGAAGGGTTGATGTCGTGAGGCGGCGGAGAGAGCGGTCGCGGGACAGGTGATGGTAAGTGTGAGAAGGGGTCAATGGGATCGCGAACGTCCTGCTGGATTTTTGCGGGGGGGGGGGTACGTTGTTGCCTTGAGGTAAGGGGGCTCTCAACGCGAGAGTTCGTCGAGCTCGCGTTCGAGCTTCCGGTCTCGAATCTCGAGCATCTAATTTGCGACGGATTTGGCGGGCGCGTTGGCGAGCTCGGCGTCGTCGGTGCGCCTGGTGCTCGGATCTGGAGAGTACGCGAGGGAGGCTAGGCGCGAATTCGGTTGTTGAATTTTCGGCTAGTGGTGGCACGTCCAAGACGGCTCCTACAACTAGCTTACTCGTTCTAATGAGCTTAAATACTATAAAGAGGAAAAGAAAACCTGAAAAGAAGAAGGAGACAAAAGAAACTAATTTATTTCAGGTCGGCTCTTAAAAGAACCGATCTTTGTTTGTAGGTGATGAGTGGAGGGTCCCCGCTGGCCTTGGTGGTCCTCCGGTGGTTCTCTGGTGGTCCTCCGGTGGTCCTCCGTTGGTCCTCTGGTGGTCCTCCGTTGGTCCTCTGGGGGCCCTTGGGTAGTCCTGGTAGTCCTGGTAGTCCTGGGTAGAGGTGTTCTTGGAGAGAAAGCTCCGGAAAAACTGTCCAAATGGCTCTGGGAGCCCCCCTGAGGTAGGATTTCGGGTTGACGAGCGCGCACCAATCAGCGCTCACCTGTTCCCCTGCCGACCGCTTGACACTGAGTGGTCAGTGAGTGAAGGGTGGGGAGCGCGGCGAGCGAGAGCGCGATGAGCGAGGACGTAGAGAGTGAAAGTACCCAAGTGAGGAGCACGGACGTTGGAGAAACGCCAGTTCTTTTTGTTCGATGTCAATTTTAGGAAATCCAAGAAAATGACTTTTGGTAACAAGATAGTTTTTCCTCTCATTTCGTACAATGACGAGTTTAAAAACAATAATTCTTTAGGTAGTCATCGCGGACTCTAAACATTATATAACTCTGCGGAACAACAACGTGTGCTAATGAGAGATTTTTTTTTAACTGTTTCTGAACTTCATTTTTTAGAAAATTAAGGAATCTTAATACAAACTAATTCAAGGCCAGTTCAAGTTTATTTTTGACTTGGCGCCGTCATAGGAGATAATCTTGCGATGCGCAGCATATTGGGTTTAGTAAAAGCATTTTCTGCTACACATCTTGCATATTCTGTACGATCAAACATGAGGACTTGAACAAGGTTTTCCATGAGTCATCTTTTCAAATGCGAACAAGTGAAAATTATTTAAAATAATTAGTTGCAAATTCAGTCACTGACACAAGAGTTTCCGGTCTGTCTGTTTTAGACGATTTAAAAAATCACTTAGAGATTTACTCACAACAGACACGATGCACGATATTGCCGAAAAAAATTGGGAGTATGACTCCGGTCTAAGTTAATGATTAGTTTATTCTCAGAGATAAGTTTTTTTCTTGAATCTTTTTTCTTGATTCAAGTTTCTTGAAACTTGAAACAAATAAGTCTGCAAAATGAGTATTCTACTATTAAAAACTAATAAAGGGAAAGACTGCATTTTTATAAACAATCGGAAATATCAATTTGTGCGTAACACAATAAGTGGTGATAGATGTTGGCGATGTATTGTGCGAAATTGCAACACTTGATAGTATGGCTCGAAGAGATTCTGGACATTGTTACGGCACCTTTTTTTTATTAAGGCATACCTTATTATTCAAGTTCGATTATTGAAACCTATTTGACTTTGCGATATAAATTATTTTCTGGATTATTAAAACCCAAACACCACGCACTTCTTCATTATCCAACGGTCATAAAACGAATGGGTCCATCAAAGTGGTTGTCAACGATGCGATGTGAGAGCAAGAATAAGGAATTTAAAACCACATCGCACGCTTCACACGTTATAATGATGAATTATACATAAGAGGATCGTGTTTTGCGTGAGAAAGCAGTGTTTTGTTCATGAGTTCCATGAAATTAACAAATTTAACTCTTTGATATCAACGCAATTTGCAGAATCAGTTTTGGTTTCAAACCACATTATTTTCAAGAGTCAAACAATTTCTAACCCTTTCCGGCTCCGCGTAACGATTTTGTCTGTAGGTGAGCAGAGCACTTCGATAGCGTATATGTTAGCCAATCAGAGAACCGGATTGAACTCGTGTTTCTGTTCGCTCAGAGTGAGAACGAAGTCGCGAGCCGTCAGTGCCGTAGGCATTGTCGCCCTAACCTATGTGACCTAACCTAAAAAAATGCAACCGAAAAAAAAAGTTTATAATAATTTAAGAAACGAAGAAAATGATTTAAATTATGATAACATTGAGAAAAATGCAGAGGCAAAGTAAGAATTTTTTAGCTTATTATTTTAATTCAATCATTATATTTTTCTTATTGTCTAATTGTCGTAAACTTTGTTAATATAACTATTTACTATAATTCGTTATTATTAATTTCATTTTTTGAAGTAGTCAGAAAGGAAAAAACACAGAAACCGAGACGAAATCTGCGAAGAAAGTAAAAACTGAGGAAACGTCAGATCTGAGTCCAAGCGAAAAAAAGGAGTCTTGGTCGGAGATGATTGTTCCGCATGAAATCGATCTGTTTGATGATACACACAGTGGACCTTGTCACGATCCTCAAGTCGGTAGTGAAGTCAGTGACTATTTTGAGTTATTAGTACCCTCCGCTTTTTATGAGCTTGTTGCGAGAGAAACGAACTCGTATGCAAAAAAGTATCAAAAAGAACGCGATTAGGTGGATCGTTATTAGAAATCGGTGACTGCTGAAGAAATAAAAGCGCCTTTAGGTTTTGTTATCAAATCGCATTGTACAAATTATTTAAAATTAATAAGTATATAATATTGTATTGCATGTACATTATTATGGGCATTGTCAAATTGCCAACCGTTCGATCGTACTTTCAGAAAAATAATATTTGCACGTGTGCAATGACGATTTGAACGACAAAAGTGACCATTTTTATAAAGTCCGACCAATTCTTGATTTAACGAAAAATTTTATTAAGCACTTTAAGCCGGGGAAAAATTCATTTATGGATGAAGCAATGGCTCCTTATAGAGGAAGAAATAAAATGAAGCAATATATGCCTCAAAAGCATCTTAAATGGGGCTTTTAATTCTGGGTTCTTGCTTCCAGCGTTAAAGGATACGTTTTGAAATGCGAACCTTACGCAGGAAAAAACAAAACAAGTAATAGCGATTTGTTGCAAGGAGAACAAGTTGTCCTTGAATTCTGTACAACCTTTTTTTGGTCAAAACATCATTTGTTTTGTGACAACTTTTTTCTTCGGTAAGACTGATGAAACTCTTATACGAAAATAAGATCTACGCTTGTGGCACAATTCGTACATGCAGGCAAAATTGGCCAGAGAATTTAAAGGGACCCTCCTATGAGAAATCATGAAAAATCGAATTTTTTTTCGAAAAATTGTTATTGCATTTTTTAATAGATTGAAGACTCCTCTTTCAGGTGGTGAAATTAGAATTTCAATTATCGATACAAAAACATGAAAATTTCTATGTCTTCGAAGGCCGCGTCGACTGGCTAGGTCGCGCGGCAGCGCGCTAAATTACCATCGCTTCTAATGATGATATTTCACAAAAATAGAAAAACCATGAAATGTTCTTAACAAAAAGAAGGTCCTACATATGGTGCTGGAACAGCTGATTAAATGAAAAAAATGATTGTATTGAAAAAGAATGGGATATTAGCTTTGTGTTGTACTTGCGCATAAATCAAACTTTGAATCGATTTATCTCTAAAACTTTTTTCTAATTTTTCAATTTTTAAAAGAGTCCCGCTACAATCAACCGATTTCATTGTTGTTTTTTTAAACTGTGCAAAAATTAAAAACAAAGAGATTTTTGAACGATATTTCGATTAAACAATTTATCGAGAAGTTATCAACAATAATGTAAACAAAATATCTGAATTCAGCTCTTTTTTTGAAGTTATCTCACAAAATTATGGATAACTTCAATCAAACAAATAAAATCGAAATTCTGTTCAACAAATTTCTTCGTTATAAAATTCTGCGTGTTTTGAAATAATAAAAAGTCAAATTGGTGCAGAGGGGAAGTACCGGGACTCTGTTGAAAATGAGTCATTTTCGAAATGTTATTGTAAAAAAATCGTCGAGTATGTAAATAAGCACAATTTTTCTTCAAAATAAGTTTTTATACTTTAACGGATATCAATCAACGAATTTTTCTATCGATATTTACTTGATTGGATAATTTCGAAATGATAATTTGATTTCTTTCAAGTGCTTTCGGAGATGTTGCATTCGAGATCGAGTAAGAATTTTTCATCGCTCATATTTGTCCATGCTGTAATAATAGTAGTAAAGAAAACTTACAATTCACATTCATCTTGAATAATTTTGTACGACACTGACACTTTGTTAATCGTAACTCACATATCAAAAAAATACAAAAACTCAATATTTGTTTCAAATATACGTTCAAAAAGAGATAAAAAATTCTACTCTTGAAAGTAAATTTGGTAGGTGTAGTTTAACATTTCAGATGTAAACAGAAACGTTCAAACGATTCAAAAAACATTTGTTTCGTGTTCAAAACGAAACGAAAGCAGCAGAGGTCAAACTAAATAGTTGCGACAAAGTACGTCTTCACAGGTAAGTTTATTAAATTACATTATGCTCGAATATGTATATATATAACTCATACTTATTTCATTGTTATTGATTTCCGTTGAGCAAAAATAAACAATTCAAACATCATGGAACATCATGTATGACGCGGTGCTAAGGCTAAGTCGTAGTCAGAAAGTTTTTGGAGGAAGTCACCTGCAAGGCTAACAGGGCTGTGACTTGCATTCGCCAGTGGCTCACATCTGTTGGTCTTCAACTGGCGGACAACAAGACTGAAGTAGTCCTGGTTACTGGCAAAAGGGTGAGAGAGACCATCACCCTGGCAGTAGGAGATTGTGACATTGAGTCTCAGAAGTCGCTGAGATACCTTGGTGTTGAGTTAGACGCCAAACTCCACTTCGACGAACACATACGGATCGTCAGAAAACGAGCGACGCTGGTGACAAACGCATTGTCAAGGATAATGCCAAATACTAGAGGACGGCTACTTTGTACAGTCATCAGTTCCATCCTGCTGTACGCTCCACCGATATGGATCACAGCTCTGGATACTGCGTCGTTCACTCGTGAGATGATCAGCGTCTACAGAAGGAGCGCGTTGCAAGTTGCTTGCGCTGACCGCACGGTATTTAGTGGCTGATTTACCGCCAATTGACATCTTGGCAAAGGAGCGATGTAGATCACACAGGAGAAAAAAAACAGACGCGGAAAACAACGAAACGTAGACAGTGCAAGGAAAACTTCGCACGCTGAAAAAGTGGCAAAGGAGATAGGACTCTTCAACCAAGGGGAGATGGACCCATGGACCTGCTACCTGACATAGCTGCCTGGCTTGGCAGAAACCACGGGAAGACGAACTTCTTCCTCACTTAGTTCCTGACTGGGCATGGCTGCTCTAGAGCTATCTGAAGAGGTTCGAACTGGACACGACACTTAACTGTTCCAATGCCCTCGCTTCGCCGATGAAAAAGCAGCACTGGACCAGCTGCTCGGGACTCTAGTTATCCCAGAAAGCATTGCTGTCCTAATGATGATGAATAAAGAGTGCTGGAAGACAGTGGTAGATGTAGTCTTGCGAATCATGAAGAGACTTCAACAATACCAAAGGGAAAGGATGAGAAACTAGAGGGTAGCACTGATAGATAATCAAGAAGTGTGCTGGTAGCCATACCTCCCCGGGCGAAGTAATACCTGACGGTCTCCCCGCGCGGGGTTTAAGAGAAGTACCCAAGGGTTAGGTTTTTAGTGGGTAAAGGCTTTCGGATCGAGTCCCACAGGCCCTCAGAAGTAGTCATGAGAGACGTGCTACCGAGTAGTGCGTTAAGTGCATTTTCCTACCCTTGTGATATAAAAAAATATATATAATCTTAAACAAAAAGGAGCACTTTTTTCGAAAAAACGAATACTTTTTGCAGTAATTTGATCTGAAAGATTGTCTCTTTTACATGTCCTTTGTACTGTAATCTGTCGATTTTCTTATCTTAAAATTTTATGGGAGTAAAACTTTAATAACTTTCTTATTCTTTTCCAGATAAATGACATATATGAAATGGCCAGGTCAATGACCTACAAAAAGCTGGAACAAAAAATTTAGTTTCCGAATACTCAGAGTGTGCGGCCCAATATTTTCCTATTGAAAGCGTACCTAGACGTACGCTTTTTTGAGGGAAGATTGCGGTCCTGCCTCATTAAATGGTCGGATATTTTCGTTTTCGTTGGGGCAAAACAAGCAAGGATAGTGCCATCTCAATCTCGTGAAATGTTATCAAACACTTGCTAAATGATAGACAAGTGTTCGAAAAGACTTTGGGTGATACCATCGTGCACGAAGTGTGTCGCTGCCTGCTCTTCATGGTCACGCCAGAGCTCGTCTTCGATATGCTCTTCGAAAAAAAAAACTAAGACATATTGGAGTATCACAAGTGGGATTTTGTTTTCGCGGAGGATGGTGAAATATGTATAGCTCATACCTAGCAACATGTGCTCTGGAAATGCACTGTTTGCTAAGGAGTACGGGATGTGCAGCTTTCACAGGATTTGGATAAAAACGTTATCCGAAATAAACACGTCGGTTGTGATAAAACTGGACTATGGGAGAAGTTTACAGCAAAAAAAAACAAAATGGCAAAAATTGAACAACTTTGCGAAGAGAGAAAAAGAGCGTCTGGGGAGGCAGCTGGGCCGAAAAATACCCAGTAAATATATCCAGTAGGTATTATATTATTAATCGATAGATGTTATAAATTCTTTACATTGAATAGTAAGTAATAAAAAGAATATTGAAATTAAAATAAATAAACATTCAAAAGCTCATTTGATTTGTTCTATTTCTTGCAGAATTTTTAGTGATATAAAGATCGTATATTGGAAATATATTAAGAATATATTAACAATACATTAACAATATATTATCAATATATCGACAATCTATCGTTGATATATTAGCAATGCATCAGTAATTTTCTGAAACAATCAATGTATTGTCTATGTATAGATAATATATTGTCTATGTATGGTCAATACATTGTCAATATATAATCCTTTTTACTAGGATTGCTAATTATCTGGAGCAGTGCACTCAAACGCTGTTTATGTCGATTAAGATGTACCGAAAAACGTCTTTGATGTAAAATACGAAGACTTTTGTGTTTTTAAGTATCGTTGAAAACTGTTTCATCACCTCCTACTCAAATAACATTGAGACGAGACAGTTTTCATCAGCGATACTTTGAAAAAAGACAGCCTTATTAAGAATCGACGATGTAGAGAATGCAGTGATTCAAGTTCGACTCTAAATAATGAGTTGAATATCAATTTTTTTTTTTGAAACTATTTTTTCTGTACGTAGGGAAAACGGGTTTTATTTTTTAACTGAAAACGCGTCTAAAACTCGTTGTTTCTAAGTAGAGAACAATATTTTTCACGCCGAGGTTGCAGGGAAAGTTGGTTATTGCCAATTTTTTTCTGCTCCTAGGCGTAAAAAAAGCCACTTTTCGTGGCCGTTTTGCACAAGAAAAGTAGCATTTTTCTTGCCTCTTCGAATTGTATTGCTACTGCTACGAAAAGTGGACCTACGGTAGCAGTGACGTCACACTCTGCCACGAAAAGTAAACTTACGGTAGCAGTGACGTCACAAACTGTCATAAAAAGCGCACTGCTATTCGAAGTGCCGGCTAAATAGAACTAACCTGACCTACAATTAACGCGGGCAAAAGTGTTGTGAGTTGAAAGTGTTGGGGTTGAAAAACATGACAAAACAAGTGTGCGATGACTATCCTGATGAGATTGAGGATGGAACGAAGAATGCGACTTGGACTAGTTCTTCAAAAATCGGCGGACAAATAAAATTCGACATACCAAGCGTACCTTCAATAGAAGAAAACAAAGAACGTAACAGCAGATCCGGAGACAGTTTTTGAAAAGTCGAACTTTCGTGCCTAGAAGCACAATATAATATTTTACCAATTAGCATGAAAAAAGTTCATGCCATGAAGCGTGTCTCAAATTGCACCATCAACTCTATCTAATCATACTTCTTACTTTCAATTTCAGGTAATTATTTGACAATACCATTATTTGTAAAGTTTTCGTTACTTCCTTTCTTATTTTATAGAGATGTAATACAATCAACTAAATAAGTAAACAATAAAACTCTATACTAATTGTAACATATTCAAAATGCAATTGATAAACAATCTGGTAAATTTTTCAAAAGATTTATTTTGCAATACAACAGTATTCTGGATTTAAATACTTAAAAAAAATTGCTGATGGCAACTGAAATTCGTTAAAGCCTAGTTCATATAAGTATACGTTTGATACCAATATGGATTTGTTAGTTTTATATTTTACACTAGAAGTACTAAACTTTCCTAATACCTAAAAGGACGAATTACATCAAATTAATGTATTGAAGTTATTTGAATGTAATTATCACTTTTTAAAGTATTTCACGTATATATTGTCAAGGAAAACACTTTACTATATAAATTGAAACAGTAAACAATACAATAATAATGATTATTATTATTATTCATAATATCGAAAACTTTGTCATACATACCAACTTGGTTTAAAATGAACTAATTTATACTTTAATACTGAAATCAGTTTATTTTCATGAAACCTAGCATATTTAAACATTTATTATAAATAA
>JAAMPD010001990.1:0-18245 GCA_025266255.1 Trissolcus basalis | reverse complement strand
TTATATGATGATGGATGGATGGATGGATGGATGGATGGATGGATGGATGGATGGATGGATGGATGGATGGATGGATGGATGGATGGATGGATGGATGGATGGATGGATGGATAGATGGATGGATGGATGGATGGATAGATGGATGGATGGATCAGCACATTTTTGGAGGAGTTTGCCACCACCTAGGCAAACTACGCCACAAAAAAATCCTGATAAAAAAGTATGAGGTAAACTCCACCGAAATTAAAAATACTTGATCGGTCAGATTGCTTATACTTATTATCTTATAATAATACTAAATTTGATAATCTCGTTTCCCTCAATATTACTAGCATCATCTATAAAGATAAGCACATCAAAATTATTACCATATTAACAAAGAACAACAATATCACATTTCTCAGATATAAAAAAGTTATAAAATAAACTTGATTTAATTCTAAAAATTTTATTGTCATCTTCGGATAATCATCAGAATTCATGTTTCTTTTTTATTAATGAATAAAATGAAATATTTTGATTTCAAATTGTTCTATATTGAGGATAAACTGTTAACTCCCGTACATTCTTACATGAAAAGACAATCAAAATATAAAGGAATAGTTGAAAAATAACTTTACAAATATATATATTTAAAGAAATAAATAATATTTGAGTTTATACTAAAGTAGCAAGTTGTTGATGAATGAATATTAAGTTTGAAAATGTAATTATTTTTGTTGTTTAAAAAAATGGTCTGATGAACAATTAATTTCGATAGCATAAATGAGAGAAAAAAATGAAATTAAAGTAAATTTGTTGAGAAAATGATTTTAGTATCGGAAGGGAGAAATCAAATTGTGGAGAGAATGGCCGGTCTGTCAGAAGCGAGCACTCGGGTGAGTTCGGGTGGATTCGCTTTGTGGCATGATTAAGCGGCGAAACAGGTATCTCCGTGGCTGCATTGCGAGCTTAACGAGAGCTGCACTGTGACGCGCATTTTGACAGCGTTGCACGTCAGTGAGTGTTTGGCCGCGATCAACTGCGCAGCGCTGTCAACAGAATACCTTCGAGTACGCTAAACCGGAGCATAGTAGTCCGGACAACGCGTCCACCTCAGAAGCGCACAATCTGAGAGATATTTCCAAGTTTTACAACATGGCCACCACGATGGACGACCGGCAGGAGCTCCTTGAGCAATTTCGCAATGTGAGTTTTGACACATGAATGCACGCCGAGCTCTTCTTTGTTGCGTCTTTACCAATCGATCATGCCAAAAGGCATGCATGCCTGTTACTTATCCAATTTCAATGCTTTTGCAAAATTTTGTCTTCATTATATTCTAACCACGCATCTTTTATCAGTCTTATTATTACATGTATATAATACCCGTGATATTATAATGTATGTATGAAAACTAAAAACAATTTTTGTTCGCAATATCTTCTTTCTTCCTTTATTTACAAATATTATTATTCGTTGTTTACTTATTTTCATTCAATTTTGAAACATTTATTATCTTAAACTGCACTTTTATACTTGTTTTTTCTGCTTTGATACATTGATTCTTATCACTTGTGCTTATATTTGGAATTTTTATTCAGCATATATACTTTGATGATTGAGGAGATATACGAATGTTCAGTTGATTAGACTATCAGATTGATTTGTTTCAACAAGTTTGAAATAATAATAGTAATAATAATAATAATAATAATAATAACAATAAAATGAAATTGGTTGCTACTCTGATCAAATACAATTACTTTCCAAGTGAAATATTAATTTGATCTCTAGATACATATTTTTAAAATCAATTACTTAACAGAATTTAATAAATTCTCGCTATTTAAAAAGATATTAAAAATATATAAATCGTGATAGTCTTATCTTTTGTCATTAGAATAGCATGAAGTATCACCTTGCTCATTTTTTTTTAAATAACTCCCTATAATAGAGGCATTCATTAATAAGCTATATTTATTTCACAATAAAATATTTCACTAAATAAAACTTGATTGTTTTTTAATATTTTCAAAACTTGTTTGATTTGACTTACAATTATTGGACACTGTATGCAATAAATAATTATTTCTTATTAAAAAATGACGAACATTGTCATTTTATATTAGCAACTTTTTTTGTCCATAATACATTGAATTCATTATGTTTATCAAATTTCAACTAGTTACAATAATTCATGTATTTTTCGAAGACAGGAGGTCATTTGAGAATTATTTTTATAAAATCAAATATATACATTACCGAGCGTTGTTGGCTAAATGGCTACGGCTGCCATGTTCGCATTCGGGAGGTCGGGGGTTCAATTCCTCCGGTCGGCCACTCTGCCTAGGTTTTCTCGCAAAACTCGCAAAAAACAGTTAGTTATAGAAGAAAAAGTTACACATTAAAATTCGTAAACATTGCAATAGGTGTATTTACCTGAAAGCAATTAAATATTACATATATGTAATGAGTATTTTTACACGGGTAACTCCGCATGACAAAGACTCTTTTTCACTCGAGCGCTCGCGCTCTTGTAAAGAAATGTACTAATTTTCAATGAAAACTTTTCTTTGATTTCTTTACCTTGACTTGTATTTGTAAATCAACTAATCCTCTATATTTTCATCATTCATCAGAATTTAGTTTTGTTTTAAGAAAGTGTTAAGACACTTCAAATGCAAATAAAACTAAAATCCTTGATTAATAATTGCCAATAAATTATACGGCTATGCTTTGTCCAAATGTTCAAGCAGTGAATTAATTTTATTAAATATATAGGTATATTATATTTGTGGCTCTGAGGAAAAACCAGTTAAGTGTATATGTAAATCCTACATCACTTAACTGGTTATTCCGCACAGCCTAATGCCTAATTTGTTAAGCATTATCATTTCATAGCAGACCTCAATTATATACTTTGCCGGTAACATAAGTATATACATACGTCAAATAAAAAATTGTAAATCAGATGTAAAAAAAATTATAAATAAAATAAATATAAAAGAAGGTCAAGGTTGTGCTATGATGATAAATGTGAAGTCGTTTCATCTGGAACAATAGTCACTTTTTATTTACACTTTTACAAGAAACATTCATATATTAGATTCGAGAATAGGAAATAACTTGTCACTTCCGCCAAGTAGAAAGCAATTTTATCATCTGTAAGTACAACTAGATTGTTCTTTGTCTTTTCTTAACATCAACACCATTATGTTACATATATATTAACTTAATCACCAGCGAATTTGTTTCTAGTGTGAAATCAGAAAATAATTTAAATAATAAAAATGTTAAGATAATAGAAATAACCGTCATTTTTCAAATTTTAGTATTTATTTATATAAAGAACATATCTTTTTGTCGTCCTATGCATACAAATTCGTCCTATGAAATTGAATCTATTTTGGAAAATAAACAATCTTAAACAACAATTCATGTCAACAATCATATGAACAACGGATTGCATAATCCGTTAGAATTGTTATCAGTGAATTATAGAACGATTTTATCGATGCACTTATCAATGGGAATTAAAAATGAATATTTTAAATTGACAAAGAAAGGACATTTTTTTTTGGATAGATATGACTATCCAGTAAGTAACTGAAAAATCATGTCAAATAGTATTGTTTTGACAGTATAGGTTTTTGCAGAGATAAGTTGGTTGAGAGTATTTAATTGAAACATAAAAACAAACTGCGATATCGGCTTCTAGTCTTTACACACACGTCATTATTACAGACTTACAGAGGTGACTAATCTTTTGCTCACTCATTACACATTCGTGAGCATAACTTCTCAATCTGAGTCAGCAATCATTATCACGTTCCTCTTCTGATATGTTATTGTTTTCATCTCTTTAGCCTTCTTCTATCATCAGTGGCCTCGTTTTCAATTAACTGTTTTGATTATTCAAAAAAATAAAGAAAGAAAATCCAAAAATCCGTCATCAATAATTTATTATTATTTGTTCACTAATTTTCTTGTTCATCGATTTTTAAATCAAAATTAAATTTATCTTTTTAATATTTTGTCATTTGTATAATGAAAAAACCTTGTTTGACACTAAGAGTAAGTAAATTGCTATGACATATTTATAATGATTCATATTTGTTCAACATCGACACGTCACAATAATTCGTACGTAGAAATTATGCTTTACAGCACATTTTGATCATGATGCATAAAGAGAAGCAGTGTGACATTGTATTAGTCATTGTGTAACTTACCAATAGCACGCACACTTTTAAACATAAAATTCTAACCAAGGAATTGACATGCACAACGAAAAAGACATTCACAGAATACAGACCGAAAGTATATAGGTAATCCTTGATTAATCCGCCTTTGGTTTGTCTCGTACAACTCGTTTTCGACTTCTTATTGTCGTAATTTCTCTGAACCTAAATAATATTTTTTTATTTTGATTACAAAAAAATTTACTTTATAACGAACAGTAATCAGTAATAACACTTTTTTCTTCTTTTTTGAATTTCATTTTCAAATAAGCGTCGTATCATTTATTTGGTACAAGATTTCACGCAACAGTGATCAAACGTTTTTCTCATGTTTTCCTAATTAGAATTATTTATATCATGATGCGATGAAAATAAATAGCAGTTTCAGCATCAAAATCAAAATGAAGTAAACGTACCAGATTAAAAAAAAATCAAAGTTTCAACGTGAAGAAGTTTTCTTTGAATGTTTCTAAATCCGTGGTTAATTTATTCATAAAGATTGAGCTTATACTTTTTAAAATATGCTCATTCAAAATAAGGTCTTTTTTTCACCTATCTATATACTTATACATTCCCCCTTAAATTATTGTCAAATGAGTATTTTTGATTTGATGAGAGTGAAAACGAAAATTAAAACTTTAAACATCGTGACGAGTTGTGAATTTGTCATTTCCTTATTTGCTCCGAATGCAATGCAAAGTAGGAGATTTTTCAGTGAGAGTAGAATAGTTGAAGTGCAACGTGGGAGGCGAGAACATGTGTTTCTTTTCGATCCGATGGTATCCCCTTCCGCAACGTCTATCTAAATATACTTGTAAATAATATGTTCTTTCATAAAGTATTTTTCATTCAAAACAGGCTTTCAAAATAATATTTTATTTTATTTTTTTCATTTTCGTGGCAGGACAGCAAACTATTTTCATCCTTTATAGGAATTTGTGTACAAATGTACAAATATATATACGAAGACTGTCTGGTTTGAAATATCGTTGAAAACTGTTTCGTTTTCTATCTAAATAACATAAAGATGAGATAGTTTTTATCTCATCTCATCTTATAAATTCAATTAAAAATGACACCTACAACGTATTTTATGGAAAAGTTATATTGATGAGTACTCTACGAATATTATTTATAACAAC
This sequence comes from Trissolcus basalis, assembly GCA_025266255.1. Taxonomy (NCBI): domain Eukaryota; kingdom Metazoa; phylum Arthropoda; class Insecta; order Hymenoptera; family Scelionidae; genus Trissolcus; species Trissolcus basalis. The sequence continues at coordinate 12,880 of JAAMPD010001990.1, read as the reverse complement.
GGTGCTTTAGGATGATTTTTTCACAGAAGCATCAATTTTGACACAAAAATCATCTTATTTCAACTATTGAATTTTAACTTTGTGTGGTTCCAATATATTGTTTATTCAAAGTATTTACCCTACAAAAAGTAAAATAGTGTTACTGTAAAATATTCAGTTGATATGACAATTCAATTCTTAACGTTGGTCTACTCAAGTTGAAACTTTAATTGTTATTATATACATTAAAATTAAAATATAGTTAACATTTAATATTCACAATTTAAAATATAACAAATTTTGGGCCACATATGACCAGTGCAACCATCTAAGTTAAATCAATAAGTGATTCTTACGGAAGATATTCAGTTCAGGATGCTACATGATATTAAGAAACGGCATCAAATTGTGTCATTAAAAGTCTCTCTGCATGTTACACAATTTGTTACGAAAACTGCACAAAGGAAAGAAAGTGTTCTAAACACACATACAATTGCAGATTACATGCATGCATATGCATTTCATATTGTAATGATCCATTCATTATTCGTTGATTCGAGCACTGAGTCATGCGTATTTCGTCTTATACATATTATATGTGTGTATAGATATGATACAAGTTTATCAAACAGATCTATTTAGGAATTACTTCCCCGGAAAATAATTTTGTATGTGTTGATGTCTTCTTTCTTTTATATTTGGCCAGTTCATGTTACATAAAATGTTAAATTTATTATATGAAGACCATCACAATTTGATATTTGATGAGGAAATATCCAAATCTGTTAAACTTGACACTACTTCGAAATGCTCTTTAAAAGTTAGTTTTTTGGAGAATAAAACTTGTTCTATCCAATTTATTTGCGCCTTAGAGCCCGAAATAGTATTTTGTGTTGCGTGTTGCCTCGTAGAGTGAAAACATCTTCCGCGTGCAGGTTATGACAACAAACATTGTTCGCGGTTGTGAACGAGTTGAGACTAACTCAATTGCAGCAGTCCCCTAAAAAGCTGATGAAATATTGACTATAGAAATGAGCATACATAGTAGGGTTGCGCACGAGATTGGTACAGTGATTTTTGTACCGAAGGAATGGGAATTTCAGCCGGTTTTATTCCTTAAAGTGTGCTTTATTCTTAAGGGTAACGGGCCCGAGCCCAAAAGAAAAGGGCACGTTTTTGATGGAAATGAAAACAACTGAAGCTCTCGCTCTCATGGTACCAAAGTACGGCACTTCTGATGGCGAACATAGTGTTAAAAATGTTATTTGCATGTCTAGTATGATAATTGATGTTTAAAACCAAACTAACAAACAAACAAGCCAAGAAAGCAAATGAACAAGCATAGTGTAATTTTGATATATTAGTATGATGGTTGATTAGGAATGACTAATTTATATTGAAATTTGCAGATTGATGTCAACGGTGATGGTTTCATAGACTTGAAAGAACTTCGTAGCGCCCTTGATATGTGTGGCTTCAAAATGCCCGGTTATAAAGTACGCCAGATGATAGAAGAATTTTCGGAGAAACAGCGCACAGATCTTTCGTTTGATGAATTTGAAAAACTTTGTAAGGACTTGCGTGCCAGTGAATATGGCAATACCTTCAAAACTGTCGTCTCAAAAAAGGAAAACTTGGAAAAATTGGGTGGTATCTCCGAGGCTTCCAGCGAAGGAACTACACATTCTGTTCGGCTGGAGGAACAATTAGCTTTCAGTGATTGGATTAATTCGAATCTCCGACACGATTCTGATTTAAAGCATCTTTTGCCTATTGATCCAGAGGGAAAAAATTTGTACGATAAATTCAATGATGGGCTGTTGCTTTGGTAGGTTCTCTTAACAGTTAATTTGATATTTTATGTCCTCTGTAGCAACGATAATACTATTACTCGATACTACAGTTTAAATATTAGATTGAAAAACATTGGATTATTTGATTGAAAAGTCTAATTATTTTTTCTAGCAAAGTCATCAATCATTCCTGTCCTGACACGATCGATGAGCGAACCATTAACAAGAAGAACCTAACGTTATACACAAAGCACGAAAACTTAACTTTGGCACTCTCTTCAGCCCAGGCGATTGGTTGCAATATAATAAACATCGATGCTCATGATTTGTCTAAAGGATCGCCTCACTTAGTGCTCGGTCTTCTTTGGCAGATTATTCGGATCGGTCTTTTCAATCAGATCACTCTAGAGAATTGTCCAGGTTTGGCAACGTTACTCAAAGATGGAGAAAAAATTGAAGACCTACTCAAACTCTCTCCCGAAGCAATATTGTTGCGCTGGGTTAATCATCATTTAGAAAATGCTGGCATCGCGCGAAGGTGTAACAATTTCCAGTCTGACATTACTGACTCGGAAATTTATTCTTACCTGATTCAACAGATCGCTCCGAAAGACACCGGTGTCACCCTTGAAGCATTGATGGAATCAAATTTGCAAAATCGTGCGGAAATAATGCTCCAGCAAGCAGCTAAGCTCGGCTGCCGTAGTTTCGTTACGTCTAACGACGTCGTCAACGGTATTTATAAGCTAAATTTAGCTTTTGTTGCCAACATGTTCAATAATTATCCAGGATTGGATAAACCGGAAAACAATCTCGAGGAAATTGTCGAGGAGACACGCGAGGAGAAAACTTATAGGTAAGACTTTTTGCAAAACCAACACTCTATTGTTATTACTATTATGAGGTATTATTTATGCCTTAACAGTTATCCCTTGGATTTGAAATGAGTAATCATTCGATAAATAGTATATTTCAATATTAACTTATTTCAGAAACTGGATGAATTCAATGGGGGTGTCACCGCATGTAAATTGGCTCTACTCCGATCTCGCGGACGGTCTTGTCATTTTTCAGCTGTATGACATCATTCAGCCCGGTACTGTCAGCTGGAACAAGGTTCACAAAAAGTTTACCAAATTACGCATGTTCATGGAGAAACTTGAAAATTGTAACTACGCTATCGACCTTGGCAAGAAGATGAACTTCTCTCTCGTAGGCATTGCCGGACAGGATATAAATGATGGCAAACCCACGTTGACATTGGCTCTCATTTGGCAGCTGATGCGCTCATATACGTTATCGTTGCTCACAACTTGTACAGCAAGTCGTACTAGTTCGGCAGTAGAAAAAGAAATCGTCCAGTGGGTCAACTCAAAATTACAGGCTGCAGGCAAAATAAGTAGCTTGAGAGGCTTTCAGGATAGTACAATAGCCGATGGTAAGGTCGTGATTGACCTTATTGATGCCATTAAACCTGGTTGCGTCAATTATGATCTGGTCAAGCACAGTGGATCTGAATTGGTATGATTTTTTTGTTGTAATAACATATGAATCAATCAAACAAAAATAACTACAGTTTTAAAATGATAAACAATTTTAATTGCAGGATAACTTAGACAATGCAAAATACGCGATATCTCTCGCCAGGAAATGTGGTGCACGAGTATATGCTCTTCCCGAGGATATCACTGAAGTGAAGCCGAAGATGGTGATGACTGTATTTGCATGTTTAATGGCAATGGACTACATTCCCAACATGGGCGAAAAGCAAGACAATGTGAACAATGTAAACACAAACAACAATCAATAATGCAACTTTTACTCATACCCTTCAATTTTCTCCTCAATCTCTCCGTGTACACAAAACACTTTTTACAACAATCCTGCCATACTTTTGTAATGCTGTGATTCTCTTTCATCTGCAGTCAGTCATTTACAATCATCGATAATTTAAGTCATATTCAAGCGAATTTTCGAGATTTTTAATAGGATGAAAGATTTTCATAATGTAATACAATTGATTAATAGTGTTGAATTAAGAAATTTGTACATATCGATAAGATGTTATTTGACATCAGTGTAAGATTTAGAAAAATGCTACTACAAGTCTTTTTCTTCTATTTTTTAATGAATTTTGATTGAGTGTACACGAAGTTTGTTTCGCTTTTCGATTTTTGTAATTGTTGATTATTATTATTATTATTATTATTATAATTATTATTATAAACAGTCGTAAAATAAGTTGAAAGTATTATATATTCAGGATGCAGAAAAACATTTGCAGAAGATCGATTTTTTTGTAATTTCGTTATAAACATTCTGTGCAATATACATTACAAATAAGAATTGCATTTTTTCAGGTTAATAAGTAATTCAAGGTATCCGACAATTTAGAAGATCGATGTACATTTTGTAAAAATATTTTTTTATTTTTATCTATCTAATCTCAATATTATTTAGATGTTTACATTATTGAAGACTTTATTACTTTTAATGATAGATAGCTCTTAAAGTAATATAAATCGATGTTCTTTTTGTGGTCTTTTGTACGCAGAAACCGAACAACGGGGTAATTTATCTAAATAAAGACGCTTGAACATTTTTAAAATAAAAGAATGAAATTTATTTAACTCGTATAAAAATTCATTCCATTTTAAATCCATCAGTTGTCTTACTTGGGCCTATTTTATAATATGTTAGCGTGACACAAACTATGAAAAATCAAAACGTTAGGCTAAATTCAGCACGGGCAAACAAAATAAGTGTAAAAGTAAGGCACAAGCAAGAAATACATATGAAGCGGACAGATAAATATCAAGTGGTGACATGAAAACTTTTCTGAATAGATGAAATATTGTTAAGGTAATGTCAAACCGGGAGTTACCGACATTACAAATTTCTTGAATAAAAATTAATAATGTGATTTTAGCGCAATTTATTAAGTTTCTTTAAACATTCGTAATAAAAAATAGAAATGTTTAATTATAAATTGTACAAGATTAATAGGAACTAATTTTTGACGTGAAATACTGATAGTTTTTCTTATTTTTTGTTTACATTTCGTGTCAATCAATTTTTATTATGTTGTGCCAAATATTCTCCCACAACTTCAGAATTGCGGCCTTCTCTTTTTTTTTAGATAGCACTGATAATTGCAGATTAATTGTAATTGCAGGACATTACATATTTCTTGATTAAAAATTAATAAAGTGATTGTAAATTAATTTCACGAGTAGAGCGAGATTTTGTCAGTTATTTTACACATTCCTAAACAAAAAAACTGAATTTTCATAATTAAACGTTGACGAATAATGAGTTTTAGTTTTTGAAGTGGAGGTTATTCGTAGGACTCATATTGTTTGTTTACATCGTTCGACAAAAAATTATGTTTTATTATGCTACGAATTCTTCCATTATTGCAGGGGATGGGTACGTTCATCCGAATGTGAATAGCGTCGAACTGATGAAGCTAGAAAAGAATATAAACTCGAATCGGTATTTCAGGGAACTGTTACACCGTCGAATGAAAACAAGTTCGAAAAATAAAACTCTCGAACGAAACTTCAACGTACAAGTCGTACTCCCGAACAGATGAAAGTTCGAATGTAGTTAACACCGAATGAACATAAAATTGTTATACACAAAACTCGTAATAATGAATACTTAGAAAATTCAAAGTCACGAATCATCATAAGTTCGAATATCAAAATTGAAGGCGTGTCTTCAAGTACGCGTCGTGGTGTGCGTTGACGCGCGCCTTCAATATTGGATCTCAGCATACTTTAAAGTAGTACAAACTGCAATTGAAATCCCATTTTCATAAAACAATCATAATATTTATAATATATAAAATTAATTCAACTGACATAAAAAGTCTAACTATTTTTATAAAATAAAACGTAACGCATACCCTTGTTGCATTAGCGTTATGTTTTGGATCGGGACACGTGCTTAATACAGATGGAGAGGGGAGAGATTTGAACGGGTGGCTAGTGGGGTAATCCGACGCATTCTTTTTCCGGCTACAGTTGTAGTGTGACCTTCGTGACTTCGACATGGCAGCATACATGCGTCTAATGAGACGTGAGGAAGATTTTGAAGAGCGTTTCCGTGGGGGATACCGGTATGTCGTGGACAGAACTGGGACAAACGGAACGAAGTATGTTTAATTCATTCTTTTATTAACTTTTTCATCTAAGTAATATAACTACCGAAAACACGTGCCTAGCTTGTGTTTGTAAACAAATGTATCGATCGATCTTCAAGATCATAATATTAGCACGTGTGTTGTTATAACCATTTTTATAATCATATCGTAATAATATATTATATTTTATAATTGGTACATATTAGTACTATATAGTATAGTATATACATTTTAGTTAGTACATTACATTTTATTATAATATAATGTATGTAAGTATATATATTGGTGTATATCTATAGCAATATTGGCTGTTAGTTGTTTGTAGAAAATGTTTTTTGTTTCTTTTAAATTCTAATGAATGAAAATTTTGATTAAGTAAATTTTTTATATGGTATTAATTTGGCATCATTTGATCGTGTTCTTATTCCTCATTGTCGTCCTCATTCCAATGTCGTCCTTTCTGAGAGCACCATTCGTCATCCTTTTTATAATTATTGAGACATCGATTTTGAATTGGACACCCTCTCGAGATACCTTCTTCTTATACCCACAAATTCCAAAGGTCAATCGTAATAGTTCCTTCCAAATGCCAATCATTTGCCACTCCTGATTCGATATAGTTGTCATGAAAATCTTGTTGATTTAGTTAAGATTTTTAAAGCAGTTGAAAGAAAATGTCTTTTGTTAGAGGGGCTGCATCGATTCCTGCTGCTGTGACGAGTGTGGCGAAGAAAGTCGCACATCTTATAATGATCGCGAGTCTTCTAATAATTATGCAGTGTTGCTGCGACTTTCGTGTTGACAACAACAAATCATTAACGACCCTGTATTATGGTGGCGCTGCCTTGCGTTACAGCATATTAAGGTTTGTTTTGAATTAAAAATTAGGTAAAACCAGGATAAATTTAAATATAAATCAAAGTTGAAAATTTTGAATGCAACTGTCGAAAAATAGTTTCTTTTATTATATAACATTGTTTCTACGCTATGATTTTTGAATTGTCATTTTATGAGAATAATAATTGGGGAAAAGTTGAAAATTTTTTGAGTCATATTTATTATAATCGTTTTTCATACAATTTCAATTTTTTGAAGCCAGTTTTTATATAACTGCTAATGTTTGCAGGTACATGATATGCACTGCTCGTGGGAACGGACGGAGAGCCTGTGGAGGCCGAATCATAGTTTACACCAATGGGGACGTCCGCTCAACTCGTCCTCACAATCATGTTCCAATCCCCCACGAAGAGGACGCATATTTATTTAAATTTCGATTATTTCAAGCCGTCACCACTAGATTTGAAAATGCGCGCGTAATTTATGACGAATTGGCTATTTTGTAAGTATAATTAATTATATACATTAAATAGTGCCTAGAATTCCAGATCTTCACCTTGAAGATCTGTAAAGATAAAAGAACACTTACATCTTACTATGAATTTTTTTTCCATAGAATTTATATATAAAATAGTAAAATAGTAAAAAAAATTATAATATTATAATAATATATTTATAAAAATAGTTAAACATTTTTGTTATATGTTGTCAGGAATCCTATGGGCGCACTAGCAAACCCGTGGGGTGATGGAATTCAAGCTCTCATCAGACGTTGGAGACGTCAACATCGTCCTCCAACGCCTCGGTCTTTTGATGAGCTATCGGTCCTTCTCACAAATGGTGACTGGCGCAATGCGCTCCAGATGGGTCGTGTAAGTTTCAATGCTGCTACTGTTGGCGAAGTGGGCCATCGCAGCATCTTATTGTACGATCCGTTGTTCGTACGACAATTTGAAACTAGTGAAATTATACTAGTGGATGGTACGTTCGGGAGTGTTCCGCGCATCGATTTTGCGATACCCGAGATAGGAGGGATAGCCCAACTTCTCATAATCATGGGGCAAAAGTATGATACAGTGATGCCCTTATTTTATGTGATAATGGAATCTCGTATCCGTGTTGGGTATGATGAAGTTTTTGCTCAAGTACGTCGCGTAATGCCACGTCTGCGTCCTGCGATGACTATTACAGATTATGAGAGAGCTCTACTTGACTCGTTGAACCAAACATTCCCCCATGCGATAACGCATGGGTGCTTCTTCCATTATGTTCAAGTATGAGTCATTATATTTTTATCAAATGTTATTAGATATTTTTTATTAAATATGAAAACAATGTTATGAAAATGTTTCAGGCTCTTATAAAAAACGAGAAGCGGTTGGTGCCTCCAGCATTACGGCAACAACAAGACGTCAGGCTTTTTCTGAGAAGATTAGCTGTATTGGCTCTGCTCCCGGCGGAGAACATCATTGAAACGTTCAATGCGCTATGCGCAGATTTGGCTCCCGAACATGCAGCAGACTTACAGCCAATGATAGAATATTATAATCGACAGTGGTTGATGCGAGTAGGCCCCTTAACTTTGTCGGTGTGCGGCCTTAGCAGAAGAACAAATAACAACTGTGAAGCCTTCAACAGGATTCTCCGGGACCGCATGGGAAGGCACCCTGCGTTATGGATATTTTTAAGTAATAAATAAAACATTGTTACATATTGTTTTTAATAGTATATTATTATCGATATTATTATGACATTGAAACTTGAGAAATTTGTTAATGTCACACATTATCAGTTTGTTGTATTAAACACCAAACTATTAAACAAAAATTCATAAGAATGTATTAAAAACTCTGTCAGTCCAACTACAGATGCGCATAACATATTTATTCTGAATGTTCTATGTTTTTATTGAATTTCAGGGAATTTACTTTTAATTCAATCTAGAATGAATACAGATTTGAGAAATTTGCAACGGAACGGCCGTGCAAGATTTGCGCCGAACGTCGGCTTTGTGATAAGAAATGACGTTCTACAAAATGTTTGGCAAGGTTTAGCGGAAAACCGCTACACGATAGATGAAGCATTAGGAATATTTGTAGAAAATTTGGACGATGTTGTCGGCATTGTGGTACAGCATTACCTGCCCCAAGGAGGTGCACATGATTAACTTTATCCCATTTTTATTTTTTGATTTATTTTCTTTACAAAATTGTTGACTGCTTGTTACACTTTCTAATTATTTTGATCATTTCCAGATGGCGACAACCCTGATGAAGTCGCAGAGAATGCTGTCGAAAACCCGCCTTTGGATGCCGGTGCAGCTGATCTTGCTATGGCCGTAGAGCCTCCTGCGGACGGTCCTGCAGTACTTGTTGCCGGCCCCGGTGTCGACGCCGACAATGAAGCTGATGATCTTGCTATGGCCGTAGAGCCTCCTGCGGATGGTCCTGCAGCACTTATTGCCGGCCCCGGTGTCGACGCCAACAATGAAGTTGATGAAAATTATCTAGATAATAATGAGGATGCTGTAGGAGGTGGTAGAAGTAAGTTCACTTGTTGACTTAGTTTACAAGACGAGCATTTAGTCCTATTCAGTTTGACAGATGTTTTTGGTAAACTTTGAACAATCAATAAACTCAATTCTTTTCATTGCAGTTTTTAACCCAGGATTTCCCGTGTTCATTGTAACAAATGACCAATATGACAGAACGTGCGTGGTATGCGAAAGCGAGGAGTCTTGTATTTTAATCTTTCCCTGCTTCCATCAAGTGTGCTGCGCTGCCTGTGCCAATCTTGTTGTAGATATGTCGGAAAATACTAATCGTCGCCTAACATGTCCTTACTGTAGGACCATGCTAACAGATATGGTACGACCGTTCATGGTAGTTTCACCCGATGGTATTGGTCGTGGTGGGGAGGATGTCCCACGTAAAGGTTTGTCATTAATCTCGTCTTATTATTATTGCTATGTTACATCTTGAATATCTCACTAACAAACATTTCCTTTTCAGTGGGAAGATATGCTAACATGATCAGATTTTCGGAGAGAAACGACCGCTTCGTACATTTGTGCTCCATCTGTAACGCAAGAGAAACCACCGTTTTATTGCTACCATGCAAACACGAAATAATGTGCACTCAGTGCGCCAACAACATCGCAGACATAGCTGAGCGCGAACGTAAACGAGTTGTGTGTCCAATTTGCGAATCAGAAGTGGACTTTGCTCACCGTGTTATGGTACCACCACAGTAAAATCTGTTGGTTACTCAAGTCTTTTTTTTAAATATTTTTTATACTATTTCTTTACTATTTAAACACATGTTCTCTTTGAAATTTTTGTATATCGACTTACAGCTAATTCGCGGTACAGGAGTCGAATTTCATTTACATATAATTCTAAAATCATTACGAACACAATTTTTTGTTGAAGTCATTTTATTTTTGAAAGTGTTTGTGTAAAAATATTATTTCACAATAATAGCAACATGCGCATTTTTCTTGATTATTTAAAAACATTTAATTTTTAATAATATTGTATGCCGACTTAAAGCATAATAAACAGTTTAACGCCAAGAAATGCAGCTTTCGTCTACAATTTGTTATTCCTCACTACTTCATCGTCATGAAGTCATGCATTCATTGTCATGCAAAAAGTTACCGAGACAAGTGTTCTAAGAATAACGGTGCACATTATCAGTCAATCACAATATCGTTCCAGCCTTTTGTTTAACAGTGATAATTTTTATATTTCAAGGGCGATTGAGCAATTTCATTGTGCGAAGATAACATTTGCTTAGCGACGATTTAATATGTACAGGCATTCGTATTCAGCTGATGTTGCCGGCTCTAGGACTGGAATCATATGTACACATCCTTCGATAACTTGAACTCCCTAAAGCCATTCCAAGGATTTTCAAAAATTCTTACAGAGAATACAAATATTTCAGAATATCAAGAAATATAAAATTTTCAAGTTTCTCCTCACGAACATCCTCAGTACTCAACGTTGCCAACGAAATAGAACTCGCAGCACTCCTCGAGCAGGTGCACAACTGGATTGATGTCTTACAAGAACAACGCCTTCGAGACCATGTTGTCAATGGATGACCTTAGGTCGTTTATGACTCTCATGATGTCATTAAGCTCCCTGCCACAGGAGTGTACAAAATCAACCCAGTTCCTTCTGAGGTAGCGCAAAAATTTGAGAATGTAAAGTAGGAAGCACGTTTCACTGCTAATTAGATAATCCAAGGGCACGTTCGAGTCTTAGCAGACGGTCCGGATGAACTGGACGAAAGTGAGCGTGGGGCTGAGCATGCTGCTCAACTCGTTGTAGACCGGTCCCTGGAAGAACAGGCTCGTCGCCACGTCCAGGCAGCAGACCATGCTCTCGATCAGAAAATCGTCCTGGTCGTCGAACAACTTGACCACCCACTGGGACAGGGGCATCTCCGGGGGGTAGGGCATCAGCGCCTTGACCCGCTGGTCGAGCGAGCGCAAAGTGCTCCGAACATTGTGCTCCATTGGACTCCGAGCTAATGGACGAATCGCTGCTGTCGCTGCTCGCAGTCTTGATTTTGATTGCGACACTTTTCAGCACGAGCAGTACCATCTTCTGCAGTAGTGGGCGGTCGCCAGCGCCAGCGCCACCACCAAATTGGCCTACACCGTGTCGGTAGGGCATGGCCTCGAGGATCCTGCGCTCCTTGACCGCGCGCACCACCAACTCAGCCAGCGTACAAGGCTCATTTGGCAGGTCGTCTAAATCATGTAAGGCGAGAGTGCTACCGTAGCAAAGTACTTCATTGAACAGTGCCAGGAGGTGGCTCCAGATGATCCTCGGCAGCGAGCCGTTCAGGAAGATGACCATGTTCTCCAGCTGGGAATAGAAGAACTTAGTGTCTATGACTGATAAGTTTGCCTTGACGACGATTATCGACTCCCAGAGGTTGAAGGAACGTGATGACCACCGACTCGTCGTGTACGGAGTAGCTGCGCATGATCATGTCGCACTTGTAGAAGATCGCTGTCCACTGGGCCTCGAGGGCCTTCACGCACATGGCCTTGATGCAGGTGCTGTCGAGCCTCTCCGGGTTGTGGATCTTAACGGTGACGCAGTGAGTGACGCTTCAGCACATCCAGATGGAACAGCATCTGCTCGGCCGAGTTGCTGTTCACGAGGATCATCGTCAGCCGGTCCAACCATACCGGGTCCACGTTGTCCTTCGCGACTATGAAGAACATCGCGAGCGCCTTCCTAGTGGCAAACGCGACGAACTTGTCTTCGGTCGATGAGATGACTCAGACTCTCGAGGATGTCCTTGATCCGGCTGTACATGATGCCCCGGGTGTTCTGTCTGGTGGCCACAAAATTTTGCAAAAAAATCTAATTTGAAAACAAACATGTATTGCAATGTTGTCTTAGCTGATCTCGTGGGTAAAATTTCAATGAAACCAAAATTTTTTATTCATACATGTTGATTGATAATGGAAACAATTAAATCGAGCCAATCTTGTTTGCATCATACTCGTCTATTTGTTACCAATAGTCTATATTCGTAAAATTTTTGGGGCACATTAATAATTTAATCTCAAAAGATGACACGTACATCACCTATGTCTTGTCGTGATGTATCTTTAGAGACAGTAGGGGTGATTGTGACATGCAGAGTCATACTTTAGATAACCGAAATTGGATTCACACAATTAGTGAAAAAAAAAAATGCATTTTGTATTCGTTGATTTCATTTTCACTTCATACAGCAATTTTACCTTTTAAAAATTTAAAATTTAATCGAGTGTCAAAACATTCTCAAGTGTCACTAATGGGTTTGAAATAACAATCATCTTAATTGCCAAAATGAATATGATACAAATTCAATTCATTTTATATAAAATCTGTTTATATATATTTTACTCATATGATTTCACAATAAGATTTGTATGAACTTTATTTTGTTAAACTAATTTGCAAGATGTTTCGATTTTCTTTTATATCGATGTTTTTCGTTTTTAATGTTTAATATTATTGCTTCAATGTTAATGCTCCGATATTGAAGGCGCGCGTCAACGCACACCATGACGCGTACTTGAAGACACGCCTTCAATTTTGATATTCGAACT
>JAAMPD010001989.1:0-18249 GCA_025266255.1 Trissolcus basalis | reverse complement strand
TTATTCTATTATTTTGTTATAAAATGAGCTTCATTTTTGTTATAATAAAATAATGTTTGAATTAAATTATACGCATAAGATAGTAGTATGCGAGTATTTCCTAATAATTATTAATTCTATTTTTTTTAGAAAAACAACTATTTATTTTTCTGTAATAAAAATTGTATTGTATTTTACCAATTTTCAAATCATAATAATTGAGATATTCAAAATTCAAAATCCAACAGACGCGCGTTAATCAACTAGTGTATAAAAAAAACAAACAATAGTTACAAAAACGGACCGGTGTTAATAAATAAATGGGAAAAAAACAAATAAACGTAACAAATCGGACCGCTGCTAATATACAAAGTCAAAAAGAAACAAATAAGTTTATAAAATGGACCGGTGTTAAAAAACAAATAATCGTAACAAAAAGTTGAATTCAAAATGAATTTTCACCCGGAAAATTGGATTAAGTAAACGTTGGTCTGTGGCTCTTTTGTTTTTTTTTACAAGTTCAGTTTTCTTAAAAAACCCACTGGTCCGTTTTGTTGAGTTTATTTTTTTGTATTTGTCTTTTAAAACCGGCCCATTTTGTTACACCTATTTGTTTTTTAACACCGGTCCGTTTTGTAAACTTATTTGTTTCTTTTTGCCTTTGTATATTAGCAACGGTCCGATTTGTTACGTTTATTTGTTTTTTTTTTTTCATTTATTTATTAACACCAGCCCGTTTTGTACCTATTGTTTTTAACACCGGTTTAATTTGTTTTTTTTTTTTTTCATTTGTTCATGAGGACGGTGCACCGTGCACGGGTGAATGGATAAATAACATTTTACGGGCGAACGTGGTCCGGTGTGCACGTACACGTGTGCATGGACTGGGAGCGAATAGCTACTGTCAAATCATAATCACATAACTGGACGACCAAATGTTTGTTATTTGTAAACATCGTCGATTTTGCATGTTCGATATTAAGTGAACGTCAAGCACCGCCAAAAAAAATTTTTTTTTTCCTTTTACGGATGTGTAAGTATATTTTAACTTTTTGATACGTGATTACGAATGTGTGTGTGCGAATAAGCCGGCGTAGTGAATGGCCGACTAGCTCTACGGCCTACACTTTATGCGCAGCTATATACTCATTTTGCGCTGTATATCTGATGTGAAAACGTGCGCGCTAGCTTTCACTTTACTTCTTAGTTTTTTTTCTTTCTCCTTCGGGCAGGTGATCAAACGTCGTCTCTAAAATGTCGTCCTATTTTGTGATCGACGTCAAGAGACCGACGGAGACTAAGTTTACATATGTAACGTCAAGACACCCTGCTTTTAAATAAGCCCCAGACTTTCTGGAGTCGACTTCATAAAACTTGCAGGGTCTGAGCTTATGCCGCCGTTGCGTCCACGATTAAGGAGAGGTTGTCCAGTGAAGTTTATAGAAATGTCAAGAAAGTGGAAGATGTAAACATTTTGAATACATTTTGATAAACGATAGCACGGTTATTGAATTATAAATTATCGAAAAAACAGTCATGCTATCATGTAGAGGATGTCTAGAGCTCTTATTAGAGTACCCACAAAGCAGGGTTCTAAAAATAAAATAGAATCAAAAAATTGTAACATAACCTCAAAAACATTAAAAATCAAGTTAGGTTAAAAAATTAAACATGAAAACAACTTTCTGTGTGAAATTGGACGATACATATATATTTCTGGTATTTAACTTATTCAGCAGGATTCATCACGAATCGTCATGAAGGCATAGGCGTAGTGGCATGAAATCCTGCCGAATGAGTTAACATCTTATATCGTTAGGTTTGCACGTTTTTTGTTATTTTTTGAGATTTTTTAAAATTCTAAAGAATTACTCTCAAGCGTGTATCTTAAATTTGAACAAATTTTTTAACTTCCAACAATGTTTAATAACATTTTTATGTTTCGGTTGGATACATCAACAATCAACTACGATACATCAATCATTCAAACATCCCATGAGACTCTATACAGTATTCCACATGGGGTGATTGTACGGCCACGACTACAAAAAATGATATGCATTTTTTTGTTACCGGACATTGAATATCAAAATTGTCAGCCTCAATTGCCGCTATGTTTCACAAAATTCTAAATACTAGTTTTTGTATGTCAACTCCAACTTGACACAGCTGCACTCAAGCTCACAAAATCGTTAAAAAAAACTTTATAAATTGTAAAATGAAGAATAATGTTATGTTCAATTAATGTAAAATGGATTTGAACAACACAGCCAAGGTCACGTGATTTGTTTAACTGAAATATAATTTGAAGTTAATCATTGGAGTGTAAGAAAACCTATATGCAACATGATATCTGATAAAATAATATGCTAAGATACGCTCATGAGGGATATTTATAACGACCTATTTGTATGGCAAAGCATTGACAAGTTTTCAACAAAATAGTCCCCTTCATCCTTCCGTGATATGCAATTATTGAAAACTTTATTATTATACACTCTGTGCAAGACAAAAAGTCAAGATTTTATTGGGACAAAAATAAAAATTGATAGATAAAACGGTACGATTGTTTTTTTGTAAATTTCAATCCGTGAGGAAATTGAGTTTGTATATCCAGACAGTATAATGTGTAGTAAGTCAAATTTTTGCAAATCTCAAAGTCAGATCAGTGACACAGAGTTTGCATCCAAATGTCTGATGCTTGTTATGTGTAGATTACGTAGCGAGAGTGTACAGTTGTCTACGTAATCGTACAGAGGGTAAGCCAATTTAACGCCAGATAAATATTACATCAAAATCACACTATGTGATTATAAAGGAAGATGACTTTTGAACCCCCAATGGAGTTACGATCGCGCTTTAATGCACATAAGGAGAAAAATTTGTTCATGACATTATGTGCGATAAGCGTTTGTTCAAATTTATGGACGATTTTTTTCTCGCTCATATTTCCTTATAATCTCATACTCCACGTCACAGTAAGTCAGTTACACCGTACAGTCCAACCGTTTTTTTTTATATCACAGGAGAATAACAAAAACAAAGTCATCGGCTGAATGAAATTGTCAAAGCCAAAGTATAGAAAAAAACATTTCAACAGTAGCTACAAAATAAATGAATAAAAATAAAACATTAAACAAGAAAGAAAAGAAGGAAAAGTGCATGATGTATTATTATAGAGAAATTAAGAAAGAAGCAATGGAAGGAAAATAGGTTGAAAAGAAGAAATGTGAAAATGTGAATGAAAATATAAAGTTGAAAAGAATGAGAAATAAAAAGGAGGAAGAAAATGATGGATGGGAGAGGAAGTTTATTTACAAAATAAAAGGTCGTTATCCATTTAAAAGTGGAAAGAAAAAATCGATATAGGCGATTGCAGCAGCTGGCGGATGAAGATAAAGGCGGCGATTTGAGTATGTACCTCATAATTTCGTTCTGTCGTTCTTCCTCCTGTCGCTGTCGCATGATGACGCCCTCGATGATGCTCCTCTCCTCGGAGGTGAGATGGGATAAGTCCGGGAAGTCGGCCATCACAGTGGTGTTGGGAGTTGGTCGTGGTCGAGCGGCTCGTGGAATCGTCCTAATTGATGCACTAGCGCGACAAGCTCTACGACTACGAGGTGGTTGCGAGTCATCCGGGTCCGGCGAAGCCCAAGCGGTTCACCTCGTGGACGCTCGCGGCCTCCGACACATCGGGCTGTAACGCTCCGCTCCTGCCTGTTGTCTCGTCGAGTTTGTTCCGCGCTTCTCGCATCCGTCCGACGAGTCATGATCACAAGCTCGACCAGGATCTTTGCATTCTCGCTGCTATTCCATCCGCCTAACAAAAGTGGTTTCCCAATTAGCCGTTTCAGTCAGTCGCGCCCAACTCTCGTCGTGCCAACTTTTCTTTTTTTCCGCAAATGCATTATTCTTACCCGCGACTCAACCCTGTCTCATCGGCGGTGACATCACGACAACCGACTGGGGGCCATTGTGGCTCCGGACCAGACAACTGTTATATCACAGGACCTTTGACACACAAACTGTCCCAATTGTTGAGGCGATGCAAAAAACTCTACGTACAGCTGTGCGAGCGGACCATTTTGTCTGTTTCTTCGTGGGGGCTGCGCAATCAATGGTCCTCGGTGCGCCTGGTGCGCGAGCCCTGCACCGGGGCCTCCATCTTACTCTTCGGCAGCCACGCACTCATCACACGCGCGCAACCAATGACACACCGCGACCAACAACAGTGCCGGGCCCGAATCGCTAGCGCCTGAGGCCCGCCGCCACCAACCGTCCACCGCGGCTCATCTGCCTCGGCTTAATAACTCATACAATGCGGCGTAAATCCGAGCCAATAGCCGCCGCGGCTCCGACTTGCGTCACGCCAAACTTCGTATTGATCCGCTGCACGCCACACAAGAAATGACCGACAAATTCCACCGCGACCGATCAACACGCACGCGCCATCCGCACACCGCCAATCTCATCAACGACATTTGAATTCTCAACTCAACTAAACTCTTTTCCTTTTCACCTCGCACCGACCACCAAGCTTTACTTTAACCCCAATGTCTATCTTTATTATAGTCCCAACAACAAATTTCACCTTCTTCCTCCAGCAGCCGAGAATCAGCCGCTTCGCGTTCTAAAGGGTCAACTTCATTTTTGGAACCTCTTCGCGCTCGCGGGGTGCGAAAAATTATGTCCCAAACATGGGCGAAATTTCGTCCCACAGCGAATTGTCGACACGTGTTTTTTTCTCACCGACCTCCGTTGTTGACAATAATTATATTGCATTATTGTACCCCGTGGGAAAATAACGAACCTTTTCGTGAAACACCCAAGGGAGCGAAATGGTGTTTCACTCCCGCTGGTAAGACAAGTAATCCTATCAATGATGTATAATTAAGTTGTAATGTTTAGAAAAACGACTGTTTTACTTTTAAATAGTGCTTTCTTTCTGAGAAGATAAAAAAATACCGTTTTCCACACCCTCTTGACAAATTTCTGAAAACTCAGTTTTTTCATTCTTAAAAGGGGGAAAAATTGTTCTGAATTATGCAGGTTTTTTACCTTTTGGAATTATGTAGATCGTTGAATTCTATACAATGATGTTGAAATGAGAAAACTAGAAAATTTTGCTGTAAAAAGAAATGTTTATTGAAATAATAATTTACATCAACAGGTTGTTTGAAATAAATTAGGACCATCGTTTGTTCGCTAAACAGAAATGCGATAATATAAAATCCAGAAGAGCGTCTACAACATTGAAGTACGGGTTACAATGAAGTTAAAAACTTGATTAGTTATCGTAAAAATGTAGGAAACTCGTTTAGCAAACTGTTACATCTTGAATGTATCTAATTAATTACATATTTACAAATTTCGTTCTCGAGTGTTGATCACAAGAAACGGTGTGTCGCGCGCACAAGTTTATTACAAAAACATAATGAAGTATCATTAACAGCTGATCCAACATTTAACGACAAACAATCATGATATTCTCTTCTTTAAACTCGATATGGCAACGATCCTTATGATTAAAATACAACGAAAAACTTTTTGGCACTATGCAGCATTTTAAGATTTAGGATAAAAATAAATCCTCAAAGGACTATGTGGCTTAGTTAACTTTAAAAACCGTAAAAATCGTTTATATATAGAAAAAAAAGGATATGTACAATGTGTCATTGTAAAAGTCGTAAAAATATTCAAAACATTTGCGGTGCAAAAAAAGTATTGCGATTACAAAATTCCAAAACTGGATTCGAGTGTAAATAAATCATAAAAGTTGATTAATTGTAATAAAACGGATATAACGAATTGTATACGAATTGTTCGACGGCTATCAAATAAATATAAATAATATAAAAAAAAGGATTTCACGTATGTACACTTTCAATGTATTTACATGATCGGCAACGTGCCGACGCGAAAAATTTGTTAAAACCTTTCAACATACGGTACACAATCAAAATTTGCACGCTAAATAATTATTGTTAGGTATTTTGTTCATCACCACACATGTTTTTATATGAATTTAAAGCATTTTTGCTTGTCATGTGGTATTCTTGTTTTGAATAATATCGAGTCGGCTCGATACTGCGTATTTAGGAGAGGCATGTACCCAAACACCTGTAACAAAATGGTTAAATTAACTAACCATATTTGTTTGAAATTAAAAAAGAAATATATCGAAATCTGGACAAACCTGGGTGAAAAAATTGATGCACTTGTGCCTTTCTTGAAAATGAGTATCATCTTCAGATAAAGACACTGGACAACCGGGGCACCTGAACGTCCAGCGTGATGTGACCTAAAACGTAAATTTTGATATTGTAATTTGTTATTCAACAGTTAAAAGATCGTTGAATGGAGAGCAAAATATAAAAAGCCAAGTAGAAAAGTAGTTACCTTAACTGGCGGTTTTCGGGTTAAGTGAGATATTAAAAAGTTCATGGCGATATCTTCGCAATTCATGTATTCATCAACTTTGTCTCTAATGGCCTGGGGTAACCAGTGAGTATAAAGATAGGTATAATGTTTATGAATAAACGCGGCCCCTGTCAAGACCATCGACAATTCACAAGAATAATTTGAGTTGTAATTCCATGCATTGTGACTGTTCTGATCCCAAGCATGGAAACGTCCAGGGAATCCCACGACCCGATCGCGATGCTCTCTCCAAACTCTGCAAGTTGAAATGATAAAATAAAAGGAAGAAAAGAATAATTACGTTTGCGAACGACAAGATTTTGCAATTGAATGTCAATCTTGAAATTCAATTGAAACGAACCTGAATCCAAACATTATTTCATCGTGTCTGAGATGAGCGTCATCGTCAACGGATAAAACAGCTTCAGTTTCGATGGCATCGAATGGCAAAAATCGATTATTCAAACTGTTTCTAGGCACTTTTATAACCTTTAACAAAGTCAATATATGATTAGCCCCACGTCGCTTGTCGCGCTTTTAATTATATATCAAACTGCTATCTAGCGAGTGACTTTACCTGGATTGGAACTCCAATATCAGGCCACCTTAAATCCTCCATGGGAGGTTTCGGACTATTCCAAACGACTACAACTTTATTCAAATAAGGCAAACCATAAAGTCTCGCCAATGAGTTAATCAGCACCTGCTCTCTTTCGTAAGTTAACATCACGATTGTAAATTGTTCTCTAGGATAATTCCCACCAAGAGATTCACTGAACTCTTTGCCAGCTCCTCCGGCTCCTTTGTTTATTGGACGAAAGCCAACCTCAGATCCTACAACAATTTTATTCATCAATCTTTAGTCTTTTTTCATTGGATTATTTCAAATTTTCAAGTTTTAAACAAATCTGTTTGTATATGACATTTTACCTATGAACTTGGCGTCACTTGGCAAAACTGTGTCGAAAGGTAATTGTGGATACAAATTGAAAGGATCAGCCCAATCGTTCCAAATTTCGTAACCATGAACAAGCATAGTTGTATAATTTCTTCTGTAAGCGGGCGACGGATAAGGTGGCTCTAAGGGACCCAGATTTTCCTCTGCTTCGGATTCCGATATTATCGCATCCGATCTGAGGGGCTACAAAACGGTACATTGGAAAATTAATATTTTAATAAATACTATAAAATCATACGAATTGTCAAACTTTTCACTTATTTTCATTTTTGATATTTTTTAACTTGTATTCCATGCTTTTTTGTACGGTTTAAAATAAATCTAATAAAATTTACTTTTATTTATACACGAAATTTTTCTTTACAAATGTATGGATCAAAAAAACTTTAACAAGTTTTACTTTTGTTACTAGTGTTACTACTGTTATTTCATGTCACATTTTTTCATATGAAAATATCAAAAAACGACAATATCTGCACTCTAAAATAATTACTTTTAGAAAAATTTTAATTTCACTATTGCTTTCGCTCGCGTTTCCAGGATCTTCCCCCTCTCCCGACCCGAGTACTTCCGGAAGGATCCGAGTGCCCTCGGCAGGAGCCGAACATCCCTAAGCTATCAATCCTTAAAGGAAGGAGAGGGGAAATGGGTCTTATAGGATAAGGGGACGAAGCCCTGCTTTAGAGAGTACCGTCCCCTCCCCTATTCCTCTTTCCTTCCTCTTCCTCTAAAAGAGAAGCCTTCAAAACAGGGTGCAAGACCCCTTGGAGGAAGTGGGGGTGATATACCCTAGTGAATAATACGGCCTTGGGGTCAATTTGCATTATAAAGATTGAGCATAATGTTTTGAAATAAATATTGCAATTCTGCCAAACATTACAATCATATATATTGTCACCCTAGATGGAAAAGGGCCTATTTCAAAAATTGTCCATTTAAAATACATGGAACAATTTTTTCTAGGGCGACGATATAAACATTATAATTATATATATACATATAATTATACAGTTATAGATATGATTCTATATATTAGCACAATTAATATATTGTTTAAAATATATTCTTTATGTATTCTTTAAAATTTCTCCCTTCGAAGGGTCATAACTGCTTGCAGTTATAAGGTATAAGATGTTTTACTTCTCATGAAATTATATCTACATTGCTGTCGACATACCACAAAACTGTCGTTGAAAACGCTAGTGCTCGGAGTCTGTGGCGCTGGCAACGGTGGGATACCAAGTCTGTCTCGTATTACCGCAATGATCGTGTCAACAGCTGCCTGTGCAGAGCCCAAGTAACGTTCCCACATTAATCTACCTTGCCGTTTCATCACGAGCAAATCATTGTCAGGAATGGCACGCAGTAGAAAATGCATCTCCGTTACTCTCGCCTGCAAAACAAAAAAGTATCATCAAAACTAAATTACAGAAATAAAGAAACAAAATAAAAAATAATCTATGACGATTAAAACAGAAAATTATCGAATTCTCATCGGGACTCAAAAACATTCATTACTTTTGGTAAAAATATGGCAGCCTTCTTCCAAGCAATGACCTCTCTGTAACTCAGAACAATCTGGTCACCTCCCAGAATGACAGGAATTGCGCCGCATCTCAACGCCTCGTACAACCGTGCTTGCATCGACGAAGTCGACACGAAACTGGTGTTGCTTGGCGCCAGAATCAGTGCAAAGGTTGACTGCTTCAAAACCGCTCGTCGCGACGAATCGGTCCCGCATAACGCCCAGTCAACGATCTCTGTCGACTGGTGTGACTTTTCGTCGCTCGCTGGTACGCATTCGAATTGTATGAAGAACTGGTCCAACGTATTCCCGGTGCTCATGTCCTTCAAGTGCTCGATTATGAAGTTGTCAAGATTGTTGGCGTCCACAGCCAGTCGTTCAATATCGATCTCGGCGTCGTCAACTCGCGTGATCTCAGACATACGTCGTAAAGGGCGCAGTTCGCCCTGGAACGAGAGGAGAAATTTCCGACGGGCCGGTAACATGTACGCGCAATCCTGCCAGATATCACCTCCAGGAGGACCCAAAATAGGAGGAACGACCAGGTCGAAACCTTCGCGATACAACTGCCTTTCAAAGGTAGACTGAATTATCATCGCCCGACCGGTGTCGATCCCACTAAGTACATTTCCAGACTCAACAGAGAGATCACGACGAGCAAGGTTCAACAGGATGTGATTCCTGCCATCGCCTCCCCAGTAGGGTAGTGAATGTAGTTTTTTGGGGCTAATACTTTTCCTTCGCAGGGAAGCAGCTGTCGAATTCGTTACTTGCATTGGCAACGATTCGCCAATCAAAACTATGTAGACGCAAGCTTCAGCCGGGTTGGAAGTCAGATGAGGATTATAACCTGAAAGTAATGGTATATTTTAATCTAAATTACAAATTAGCATCAAAATAAATTCAACTTGTGAACTGAATTTTAATTTGTAATAAATGTTTAACTTGATGAATCAAAATATGATGGAAACAAAAATTATTATGATTGTTAAGAGTAAATATTTACCCAAAGTTTGAGATATTGTAGTTTTTAAAAATCCATCAACGTCCCATCCAGAATTGACAATGGAGAATTTGTCAGGATTGTACAAGTAGACTGGAAATCCACTGGTCAAAGCGCAACGACTGTGATCAAAACAGTTGTACATCCTGCAGTTCCTCGGATCATTAACATTGGCAACATAACTGGGCAGAGCATCGACAAGGATTCGCTTGGGAGGAGCGAGCTCTGGTGTGTTTCTCTCCACCGCCTCTCTTTGAGCAACTTGTGCCTGCACAACGCTAATCTTGAGCCGGTCCAAGTCCGTCTGCTGATGCAAAAGCTCCTGCTTCAGCTCGTCTATTCTTTGCGACAGACTGCTCACTTCCATCTGCAGCCTCTGCCTTTTCGCTTCGAGATCTCGCAGCTCGTTGCTCACAGACACTTTGATCCTTAGCATCTCCTCGATTCTGCTTTTTAGATCTATCGCTTTCATTGCTGTGAAATTTTCAAACGCCTCAAGCTTCGACCTTGTGCGGTAGATGTCCAGATTTGATGTGTCACTTTCCACCTGCAAATAATTAATCTCTTATTTACATTTTTCATAAATTGTTTATTATTATTTTATATATATATTTGTATTTCATACTTAGAGTCAACCGGAGTAAGAGTGACACCTCATGTTTTATGCAAATGAATAAATTTTTCTTTGATTCTCATTATATACATAAGTTTATTGATTAATAATGATTATTTTGAATGATTTGAATTATAAAAATCTTGAAAATCATAAAAGTTATGTCATCTGTCACGTTCACCCCGAATTGTCTCTCTTATCCCGGTTAACCCTATTATTATTAATACTGATATTATGATTGCAATTGTTATAATTATTATTTAAAAAAAGTGCAATTAAAACAGGTGAATTAAAAGTCAAAAGAGTGAGATAAGAATGTTTACCTTGGATAAATAATAATGAGCACACAGAGGCATTATAAAGAGCATAATAGAAATGAATATAATCATCCTGGGGAGTTTGATGTAAGTGAGCCAATGTCGAATGTCGCGGAAAGTGTTGCTTGCATGGTGCAGAGGCAATGTCTCGTAGCTGGTGCCGACCATCCTCTTCGTCACAAGTCAACAATTTCAAGGTGTCAAGAAGTTAGAATGAGCACAACAATGAACAGTACTCCTTATCCGTCTTCAGGCCGACATTTGAGCATCTGATGATGGCACTTTAATCTGCGGTAATTGATCTGTCATTCTTATCAGATCAATTCTGTGATCATCGTGGAATGAGGAAAATAGTGCCTCCGGCCCTGGAGCAGGACAACGTGACAGGCTGATCTCGCATAGCTTGTTTTGGTGATTGTTCCGCCTCCCTGTCAGTTGCTTGTCATTGAAAAAATGTTATCTTTCATAAAAAATCTTTCCTCAAATTGTAATCACATCACGACAACAACAAAATTTTTGTTCGCTGCCAAGGATAATAATAAAACCACCGAGTTAGAATCTGTGAGAACGTTAGCTTGATTGGATTCTCGTCTCATTAGCGAGCGCAGCGCCACCTGGGTTGGCGTACTACCACGCTTCCAAGGTTTATTTTGACAGATCGTGTATGAGAAAGAGAGCAAACGCGAAATTCTACTTGTTTGCTTTCTTTGGGGAGAAACAAAAAAAAATTGTCCGTCATTTTTATGGCTATTGAATTAATAATTTGTGCATTTGTTTATTGTTGTGAACAAACGAAGTGTCAATTGTCTCTGATAATTAAATAAGTCAAAAGTCATCCGAAGACAACTAGAGGCTAAGTTCAGAGATCAGGCCAACACATTTCTAACACGAAATAATTGTTAATCACATAAGTTAGGCCATTTTTTTGGGATGTACAAAGTGGTTCCAGACATGTAAACAAAATATCAAATCAGACAGTGCGATGCTCCCAGATGATCCAACTTTTGTGTTATCAAATATAAGGCACTGTGTGTGATGCATTTATGAAAGGAAAATTGACATCAGACAATTTATCAACAACCAGTGCCAGCGGTTATTTATATTATTGTTAAAAAGAAGATGGTGAGTCAAAGTTCGTCCTTTTGTAATTTATCGCGCAGTGTTTGTTTGCAAGATAAAATTAGCGTCAAAGTACGCGAGTGTATTTCGTTCAAAATATCATACCAGAGAGGTTAGAAAGCGAAAGTTTTTGAAAGGAAGCTGAAAAATATAATCTTATTAGCATTGTGGTTACAAAATAGTGATCAAATTACTGAATAATATAACTAGATACGATACAATGGTGGGCGATAAATGTATTCTTTGTTTCATTGTTTCATTGGCTTTTTGAGATTGAGATGATTCTTATTTTTTAAGGATGATGATGATAAATACCAGCCGGGATATGACGTTGGATCATTTCCCAAAGATGGCTATGGATATACGCCTTTCGATGCAGAAGGTGACACCTCATCCAATGTTCTCACGGGGGATCAAAAACCACGAATTTTACTCATGGGATTGAGAAGGTAAATACAAACAACACTCATTTTATTATCTTTAATTTATATTCGTACATTTTATTTACTTGTTTCTGTCTTTGTTCTATACTGTTATACTTCTATACTTTTATTTCTTTTTAGGCCATTTATCAAGTTATTTAAATATCACTTTGATTTTCAGGAGCGGAAAATCATCAATACAAAAAGTGGTTTTTCACAAGATGTCCCCGAACGAAACTCTATTCCTAGAAAGTACAAACAAAATAATCAAAGATGATATTTGTAACTCAAGTTTCGTGCAGTTCCAAATCTGGGACTTTCCAGGTCAGATTGACTTTTTCGATCCAACTTTCGATAGCGATATGATCTTTGGAGGCTGCGGTGCGCTTGTGTTTGTTATCGATGCTCAAGACGATTATATGGAAGCTCTTAATAAATTACACCTCACGGTCACGAAAGCTTACAAAGTCAATCCGGCAATAAAATTTGAAGTTTTTATCCACAAGGTCGATGGCCTGTCTGACGATTACAAAATTGAAACTCAAAGAGATATTCATACCAGGGCAAACGATGATTTGCTTGATTCGGGTAAAACGATTCATTTTTTATATACATACGAACATGAGTTTTTTATGTAAACTCAAATACAGTAACTGACATTTGTTTATAGGTTGCGACCAGATTCATCTGAGCTTCCATTTAACTTCGATATATGATCATAGTATATTTGAAGCTTTTAGTAAAGTTGTACAAAAATTGATACCACAATTGCCTACCTTGGAGAATCTTCTGAACATTTTGATTTCTGTGAGTCAAATTTATTCCTTTCTCGAGAAACAAAAAACGTTTTAATTGGTTTTGTAATTTACAAGAAAAGTAGACATCACTTTTTGTTAAGTAGTATGATTATTTTTCAGAATTCAGCTATCGAAAAGGCTTTTCTCTTCGACGTTGTGTCAAAAATATACATTGCTACTGATAGCTCACCGGTGGATATGCAAAGTTATGAACTTTGTTGTGATATGATAGACGTTGTGATTGATGTTTCTTGTATATATGGGTAAGTGCAAATCTACTTTCACATTTGTTATTGTTTAGATTTTTGTTCAAAAACAAATCGTCATTTCGATTAAAACGTTTCCTATTACAGATTGAGAGAAGATTTGGAGGCTGCTACAGCATTCGACAGTCAGAGTTCAAGTTTAATCAAACTTAACAATGGAACAATTTTATATCTGAGAGAAGTGAACAAGTTTTTAGCGCTTGTTTGCATTTTACGAGAAGATAATTTTGATAAGCAAGGTATTGTTGACTTTCAAATAAAAAAATGTTGACAAAATTGTAGTGCCAGTTCTGACCATTTGACTGATTTTCAGGAGT
Organism: Trissolcus basalis; assembly: GCA_025266255.1. Classification (NCBI taxonomy): domain Eukaryota; kingdom Metazoa; phylum Arthropoda; class Insecta; order Hymenoptera; family Scelionidae; genus Trissolcus; species Trissolcus basalis. The sequence goes on along the minus strand of JAAMPD010001989.1, from coordinate 4,513 downwards.
GATAGATTACAACTTTTTATGCTTTCGGAAAGCAGTGCAGCAGGTGTTTGAACTCCGTAACAAAGCTTTGGCTGCGACCAGCCCTACAGCCATTTCATCTTCACCGAACAGTCTGACCGAGCCTTCGAACTCCACAAACGTACCTCAGGCATCTGGATTAGGACACAATGGTACAATAACGTTGAATAAAACATAGTTTCAATGTCCAACTCAATCATCAGATTTATAATTCGTTCAAATTTATTATTGTTATATTCTGTATACATTATTGCATAATACACATTATTTGTAAACCATAAATTGAGTTAAACGTATTATTTTTAATTTGTACACTTTATATACTCACATAATATATTTTATTCTTAAACATTGTTTGTTTTACTTCAGGCTTTCTATTGTTAATTTTTATTTTAATTTCTGATACCTTTCAATGATATCAACAAAATGTACTATAAAAATTGTATTAATAATAATTTAACATCGATAAAAAGTGTATTATTATTGTCGTGGCAATAAATTTATTTCAAGAAGAAAAGGTAATTTATGTTTGAAAGCAAAGAAATGTCTGTTGTTGGTATTTTTCAATTTATTTCAACTTATTATTTTACAATATACACGCGTTTAGAAACATTGTTTTATTGGTTTGGGCAAAACATGAACGAACTGAATAGATAGGTACCAAATAGGTCAGATTTATAAAATATTGAATCATACTATGTCAAATTTAAAGATTAACTGATTTTTGTCATTAACTTACAATAATGTTATACATTACATTCAAAAATGATACAACAGAAATAGATTACAATCATAAAGTATCAATAGTTTTGTTTTATTTGGAAGAATACACGCCTTTGAGATAATGAAATTAAATTTACAATAACGTTCATATTAAAACACAATGTGTTTTAATCAATATTCATAATAACTTTGAAATTATGTTTCTTGAAGGAACAAAATTACATACACCGTATATCATTTTGATTCTATTATCTATAATGTTGAATTACTGATTATCATGTAAACTTAATGTTTAACGTTGAAATTTTATTACAAAAAATGCTTCTTAACGTTCGGTATCCTCGAACCTTATTTTTTACAAATATAATATTAATTAATTACAAATTCCAAAAACAATAATCGATCAACAATTTTACGATACATATTGTTTGCTATCAATGTATGGCAACAAGAATGTAATTCTTTGGTGATTTTCAAACGAAAAGATATCAATTACAATAGGAATTATCATTATATCATCATTTACTTATGATGACGATCGCTAAATTCAAATTGTTGTTTTGAGTGTAACGTAGATGTAAAGTCGATACAACTACTGGGTATACTTTTGCTCTAACAAAATTAAAAAATACGATGATTTTCTGTTTAATCAGAAGGACCAACTCAAAATACGATGTTATTTTTTACATCGCAAATTCTTGTTTGATGCAAAATCACGCTTCATTGATCAGCAGAGGTGATTATAAATGGCGGTCATGACAATCATAAAAGTACTAAAGATTATATTTACATAACAGCAATGATAATTGCTTTGATACGCTAAAAAATCAAAAGCAATCAATGATTACACTGATTTATCTGACGGGTCGAATAGAACCCTTAAATTCTTTACAGAAAATCAGATACTTTCGTACACTGCCATTTACGAATTCGCAGGATCCAGACGAAAGCAATAATAACTAATTATATTTGTCAAGAACGGCTGACATCTCAGATGGGTCAATTTCAACGCTCCAACATTAGGTACCATCCGAACGAGCACCTAGCTGTATCTTCCGAAATAATTTGCTTGTTTTTGTTTTTATTTCTCTTAACTTGTTGATTAATTTCGACTCAGCCAAGAGAAAGCTTTTAAAATGATATAAGCGATCGTTACAACATAAAAAAGCTTATCCCGCTTCTGTCGCTGACTCACTTCTTGTTCCACTGCGATTACTCGTCGATTGAGCTTCCCAACCTGACGTCGCAGATGCTGAATTTCCTCACTAGGGGCAAGTGATACGTCTAAGGTGCCGAAAGAGGGTGTCGATTCTCTGCAACAAAGAAACAAAAATTAAACCTCCATTAAAATCATTCTTACATAACACGTTAGTATCGTTTAAAATTTGTTTCTGGCTTATATTACCTAACGTGACGAGCTATTTGAGTCTCTGCAAAATGATTTTGTGGCTTAGAAGATACTTTTTCGTCACTATTGTTGTTTGCAAATGAATTCCTTTCGTCCTCATCAACCGCGGGGAAATAGTGTTCGTCCAGTTTTAACACTCTAGGAGGAGTCTGAAATGAAAACACAATACTTATCACACTGCTCAAGTCAAATTAACTATAACGATATTTGAAAAAAATTGTTACCTGAACTCTCACTAATCCTGGCTCAGTTTTTGGTAATACTGAGTTATCAATAGCGATCTCACGGGGCATAGCTTTCGTCCCCATGTGTTGTTCTTGCCCTAAAAAGAGAGAACTTACATTATTACTATTTCTTATGTAAATATTAATATATAACAAACATGACCAACTAGTAAAACTGTGACACGAGGAATGAAATTTGATATTCAGAACTTTTTATTGAAACCTTCATTCACTAATAACTTTTATTTTACGTGCAAGTTTACTAACTAATAGAAATTTAAAATGTTGATCAAAATCATATGAATTTTGAGATCCAAAATATTTATTTGAAGTGTCACAATTATCATTAAATGTCATTCCTTTTTACAACGAAAATATAAATCCAGTGCAGAATTTTTATACAGAACGGTTTCTTATACATTTAACATACATGTTAACTTACAATACTTTCGTAAATAATATTGAACAAAATTTACGTACACATTTCTTTATCCTTGTCAGCTATGAATGATATTACGTTTTTTTGCATAAATTTATGAATTATTATCAAAACATAACACGACAAATTCTTTATACTTAAAAACTTGAAATGTTCGGTAACTTGATTTGAAAATGTTAGTTATTTAATATACAATGATACGAACCAACGACAAGAATTCGATCAGGAACATTCATGTCATATTTTTCGTTATTCATCTGCCAATTTGTTCCATTTGTGCCAATGACGTCGTCATCGGTGAAATCTCCACTGATTCGAATATTTTTTGGCACTCGCATGCGTTTGTTGATGTCGAGTGAGAAATTCGGATCATAAAAATTGTCCGCCTCGCCATTGAAGTGACTTGGACTATGACCCTTCGGCATTATGTCTGCAAAGAAACATTTTTTTATTATTATAGTGCTCAACTAAAAGGTCAACAGATAGGATTACTATTTTAAAAATAAACATCTGATCCTCAGAATTAATAAGAGATTCCTCTGATGAGGACATCTTATAATTAATTGCAATCAAAATGTGTCGTGTCCCGAATACGAAATTAGACATTGGTCTGACTTGAAAAAAAAAAAATTACAATGATAAACTTCGGGACAATAAAAGACAAGGAAACAAAATTATAGGAACTTTACGTTCAAGAAAAATCGATGACATGTTGAAAATTATAACACAATAGTCGAAAAACGTTATGTGAAATGATTGGGTCACCGTCCAACTGACTCCCTAAACTTTGAAAAACTGCTATTTGGTCGTTATAACGAACGGACTTAACCTATACTATTTAGTTCTTTGTTTGGTAAACAATTAACAGACTTTCCTTTGTTTTGTTGAGATGTGATTGCAATGCGAATTGTAAGATTTCAAGTTAAAATGTAAACAAACGTTTGGTTTCTATATAATTTAGCCATACCTTTTGTGCAGAATCAAATAATACAATAATCAAGACGAAAATACAAGAGACAACCGCGAAGCTCAACGATGTTCTCCGAGGTTGCCCGAACACATTATATGACATTCAGTATAACACCTACAGTTGAGAATTCATATTAGAAGTGCAATAAATGAACCGAAAATCTTCAAACGCGCTTCTCTCATACAGAAATAAAAAAAATTTAATTAAACATTTTTATTAAAAATCATAATTTATGTTAAAAATCTAAGTTTTAATCTAAGTTTTAAGTTTATCAATGAATATGTACTATATGACAAAATATCCTTGATCTTTCTATAATAGTTATTTATTATTGGTTCTCTAATAGTATTAAACTATTTAGCAAAAAACTAAAACTATTAATTTTCAGTAAACCATGATCATTATTAAATTTGTTTCGTTAAACTTTTTACAACATGAATCAAATAAATTAGTGTTACCTATATATTAATTTTGTTGTCCATAAAACATTTATATAAATAATATAAAATTTTGTTATAAGGCATGTTGTTTTATAATACAGTTTTTAAACAACCAAAATAACGTAAATGATTTTTCAAACAAATTTTTATTATAATTATATTTCAATTGTCCATTTAAAATACATAGGACAATTTAGAAATATATCCTTTTTCGTCTCAAGTAACGTTACGTAGGATTAAGTCCTCCAAAATAAAAATAAAAAACTCATCAAAAAAGGTTACTGTGAACTT